>JBCNJP010011817.1:0-14881 GCA_039602395.1 Deinandra increscens subsp. villosa
AGATCGAGTAGACGATCCGATGCTCACGCATTTTCAACTTTCTGACTTGTTCCAATTTCATTATCATAGTTAATCATTGTTTGCATCGTTGCCTGAACCGAATTTTGAATAGCCGCGAACGCTTGAAAATCAGACATTTTAGAAAAATAGGTTACTGTTCACTCCGAACCTCGTCCGAACCTCCTCCGAGCTGAGTCTGAACTTAGTCCGAACTTGACAACGCCGAACTCTCTCCGAACCTGACCTTCGGACGAACAAAAACCAAACTACACCGAACTAGCTTCGAAAGACCACCGACCACTCTCCGAACCTAGACCGATCTCTCACCGAACTTAGATAAAGACCGAACTTTGTCCGAACCTTGAGTTCGGAGCGGTTACTCCGAAGTTGTCCGAACCTCAAACGAGACAGATTTCACTAGACCTCATTTTTCGATTTTCAACGTTTTTTACTAGAATTTTCGATAGGAATTGAAGTAAACTCGATAGAAACGATCTAGAAACATATATTTGACGAAAAGCACACTTGAGACGATCAAAAGAACTAAAAAATGATTGACATTTTCGCAAAAACGTGAATTTGAACTCAAAACTCCGAAAAAACACTGATGTCCGACTAGTAGAGCAAACCTTGCTCTGATACCATTTGAAAGTGTGTGAGCGTGCAGATCTTCTACTTAGTCGTAATGAAATCAATGTAATACGAGATGAAACACAAAGAGTAAATACAAATTAACTTTGTATTAACCACAGAGATAACCACAGAGTACAATCAGAGAATATGACATGGAAGCTTAGACTGTTACAGAATACAACACAAGACGAACATATTTATAGGACTGAAATACAACCAGCCGAACCTGAGGTTCGGCCACACATTCGGAGCCAACCGAACTCCAGGTTCGTTGGGAGTTCGGACCTCAGCCATAATGTGTGATCCGTCTTGTATTCGATACTTCACATGACGACCAAGGACCAAGTATCAACAGGAATAATGTGTGGAACACAATCCAATGACAGAATTGAATTATACAATTATGGTTATGGGACTTGGGACTAGGAACCTTAGTCAAAATGTTATATTGGTTGTTATGAATGTAGTGGATAGAAAGTTAAAACTCAGAATCTGTGATTTGTAGGCTACGAATCAGAGCAGCCTACAGTTTCATCATTCTGTCTAAATCAGAATATGTGATCTGTAGGCTACGAATCAGAGTAGCCTACAGTTTCATCATTCTGGCCAAATCAGAATCTGTGATCTGTAGGCTACGAATCAGAGCAGCCTATAGTTCCATCATTCTAGCCAAATTAGTAGCTGTGACGTGTAGGCTACAGATCAGGCTTAGCCTACAGTTTTACCTTTCTAACCAAAAATTAACAACTGAAAATGGGACATAATTCCCGGGTCATGATGTAATTCTTGGTATAATGAATTCCTTAATGGTCAGACGGGTTGGGTAAATCCGTCGGTTATTAATGTATCAAGATCATGGCTAAGGTATGTGGTTTTACATGATAATATGATTCAAATTTGATTCTTAATAGTTCTTAATTGTTTTTTATATATTGTTATGCAATAGAAACTCACTATTGAAAGTGAGTATGTTGCAGGTAAAGGAAAAGCTTAATTGGATGTTCGTCAAGCGCAGAATGGACCGATCACCCAAAGACTAAAGTTCCTGTTACATGTTCTTAATTATCATGATCAATGTAATAGTTTGATAAAAAACTTATGAATGCCAAACGTAGAATTGGCATATTTCGAAAATGTCAAGCTTAACTTTTATAGAAAAATTTTCTGGGACCAACTTTTACAAACTCAAAAGGTTAAGTTATGGCACATTTTGTATACGGGTGTTACAGTATCTAGTATACCTTCTAAGGTTTGAGAGGATATCACCTCTCCTACGTTTGGGTAATCGCCTATAGCACACGACCCCTGCCTGTGGCGCACGTTAACCCACATATTGGACCCAGGATTATGGGATCGACGTGTGTTAACAACATGGGCCACAACCTCATGATTATGGACATATAGGGGTTCCCTAAGGTTTTTGGTGTTTTCACACCAACATAAGACACACGAGACAATAACCTAGTTCGCCGGTTCGGCTCGAGGTGGACCCTAGAATTCGCTAGTACGGCACCGTGCATGACCCCAGTTCGCCGGATCGGCATCAGGTTTAACCCTAGGATTTTCGATCTTAACCCCAGGATTTATGGGCTTGACCCTAGTACTTTCGGGTTTATCCCCAACATTTTGGGTTTGTCCCCAGTTTTTTTGGGCTTGACCCCAGTATCTTCGGGTTTATCCCCAGAATTTTGGGTTTATCCATAGTATTTTCAAATTTAATCTCAGGATCTATGGTTTTAACCCCAGTATTTTGGGATTCACCCCAATTTTTTGACCAAGGAGGGCATTGAATATGCCAAATCCTAGCCACGATGACTATAGGGATTTCATGATTCCTTATTGACTAAGGGACACAGAATAACCTGCTGTATTCCCAAACTTACAAGAAACAAAGATAAGCAACAAGCACTTCAAACAAGAAATAACAAACTTATGCTGAGGAGTTCTAACATCCAGGGTACACCCCAAGATGAAAGAGTTATCGACATCCGTGGAAATATTCCCAAGTATTAACATTGACATGTAAATGAAGGATGTCAGCATCAAACATGCTAACCTAAGCCTAAGGATGCCAACATCAAGCATGTTGGTCTAGAACTAATAGAATCTTCATCGAGCATGGTGAGAAATAGCTATGCAGAGATATTCTAATGAAAAAGCATCAATTATGATACTAAGCTGGATGTTGATATCAACATATTGATCCTTGACCGAAGATTTTTCTAGGACATTGATTCAATGTCTTATGGAAACTATGATGTTGGAGGCAAGCAAACACGTGCTTACATATGCAAGGAACCTAAGGATTCTAAAGTCCTTGTCAGCTGCTTCTGTCAGGACCTAATTTGAGCACAAGTTTCTCATATGATTTATCACACAAGTGCGGAAATCATGTGTGATGGTCGATTCCGGTTCAATCTGCATCAATGCTCACCCATTGATGATTTCTAAAGCTCAAGAAAACACACACACAAAATGCTCTCTGTAGAATAATCCAGGAGTGGCATATACCAAATAGGGTTTTCTCAACTGTATTTATACTACTAGAGAGCATAGGACAAAAAGAATGTTTGACACAACAATCATTACATAGATTTCAGCAGTGAATATTCCATCAGACAGACAAGTTCGCTAAGCATTAAACAAGTTCGCTAGGAATTAACAAGTTCGCTAACAAGTCCGCTAAGCAATAACAAGTTTGCTAACAAGTTCCCTAACCACAAACAAGTCGGCTAACAAGTTCGCTAAGCAATAGTAAGTTCGCTAACAAGTTCGCTAAGAACAAAACAAGTTCGCTAAGATCAAGATCAAATCTGCTAAGTAAACAAGTCTGCTAAGAAAAAATTAAGTTCGCTAAGACATGTAAATCAACAAGTACGCTAAATGCAAAACAAGTCCGCTAAGTACAAGATCAGAAGTTTGCTAAGTAGCGATACAAGTCCGCTAAAACAAAAACAGAATTTTACTAAGTACAAACCCAAAATCTATTACAAAAGGAAAGTATCACATCTAGTTAAGTCATCAAGAGGTCTCACCAGCAATACTTAACGGTGAACGGTTTGTGTTTCCAACAACCAAAATGGGTTCCAATATATTCCACCCTTTTTGGCAATGCAAACACTTTGACCTTTAAGCCACCTGACCGAGTAGCTTGAGCAGAAATCTCCAGTTTTCTCTTGTGGCTTCTTTGTATTTATCATAAAGTACAGTAATTACAAGATAGTACAACCTCCAGAGATCTTGCTAGACAAGCTTCTTCAGGTCATTTTAATTTTTCAGCTCTACCAATCTCTTTGTCTTATCAAGGATGACACTTGATCCATGATCTTCTATCAACCAGCAGGTTACTGTTCTTATAACTTCCTTATCAATTGTAAGCTTACCCATACCTGCAAGTCTAGTACACCACCAATTTAAAAACATTAAAAAGTAGTTGGCGTCATAGCATTCGTATGCTCTTAGTTGAACAGGAATGGTCCGCATCTTCTCATAGTAGATCAGCTTCAAATAGGATCTTGAAAGAAGTCGGAGTTCTATTACTGCAATGATTATGATAGACTCGGCACCAATCACCAATTCATGAGTCTTTCCGTTGTAGTACCAGCTGATTATTGGAGCATTTTTCTGATTCCCTGGTATAGTCTTCACTTTCACCTCCTTCCCAATGTGCTTGAACATTCCACGATAAGGGGCACGGAGACGCCTTTTCTCTGCAAGCAGCTGAGCTTTCTTCTACTCTTCAGGAGTTTGCTTGTTCTTCTTGTGCTCATAAGCAGCATTGATTAGTGAAACAACTTTAACACCTTTTTCATGATTGGTGTGGTTCACCAGATCAAGGTATTTTAGCTGTTTGAGCTCCCATGAGAATAGACTGCGGAGAGCTCTAAAGTCTGCAAAGATTTGAACATATCTGTTTCGCCTCTTCACTAGAAATGCATCAAAGGCCTCATCATACTTCCATCCAATGATTTTCATCCCATAATTGACATTTGGGTTGGTAGGCATCTTTCTTAGGTGTTTGGAAGTCATAGATGGGAGGGTTGTATTTCCTCTTGAGAGCCTCAGTCTTTCGGTACTCACATAAAAACTCTCGTAGACCTTTAAGTCTCTTCCTGTTGTAAGCCGTTTTATCCACATTTTTGAATCTACAATAGTTGCGGAGGTCTTCAAAAGTTATCCTGTTGGTAGTGGATTTGATATATTCTTCAGTATCAGGAACTTCATCAGATGGGGTTTCAGGAGGAGGAAGATATGTGATGCCAATGTCAAGTACAAGATCAGAAAGATGGTCGCGGATAGGAATAAATTCGACCGTTTGTTGGTGTCTGCAAAGACATCCACCAGGGGATCAGATTCAGCTTCAATATTTTGATTTTGAGGAAGGTGTGAATTCAATCTTTTCTCATCAGTGTACAACTTGGTTAACTCAATTTCGGTAAGACTCATCAGATACTCTAATGAGAAGTTGTCACTCATTAGGGTTCTCACCATGTGAGGTGTTTCAGATGTATCTTCTTCATCTACATCCGTCCCCTCTAAGTAGTGACAATGCGGATCCTTGGTTCATCTGTTCTGGCTGACTCAGAACGATCCGGTAAAGTACTCGAGCCCTTTCCGTATATGACAGCAGGAGGATGTCCTAATTCATATCGTTTTAGTGCATTAGCTTTTTCTTCAATCAGTCGGTTCTGTTCACTGTGAGTTTCTGCAATGAGTGCTCGACGAGACTTATCTTTTTCAGCTTCCCTTCTCAGTTGCTCCTCTGCAATTTCCTCAGGAGTCAATTTTCTTTTTCCCTTATCCTTGTCGGAGGGTCCGGGTTGCTCTGTGATAGTAGGTTCTTGAGCTGCCGTCAAGTTGGCATCAACTTCCTCCTTTTTAGAGTCAGAGGAGAAATGCATAAAATAGGCTTCAAAGATCTGTTCATGAAGGTCTTGCTCAGTAGATACTCCAGGATCAGTTTGACTTTGAGATTCTTGGCCAGCACATGTTTCAAGGTTGATGAATTCAGCGTCTGTTGGGATAAAACCTAAAACATGTGGGGTGATTTCCAAAGCCAGAGTCTCACCTGTAGACATGACAGTTGACAGAGGCACACTCACATATTCATCATCTACCTCCATCTTTACTTGGATTGGAGTAGGGAAAAGAGGTTCCACTTCATCATCATCTTTACTATCGATCGTATCCAGATCGATGTAGTTCAATGGATTAGCTTCATTCATGAGTACGTTCATTCTTTGACCTAGCTCATTCATGTCATCTTCATCTCCAAAGTCTACAAAGTACGGATGTTCTTCATATGTTGTTTCATCACCATCATCAAGATTCTCAATTAGAATTCCACCGGAGTTTCTTCTTGAGTAGATTTTCTCCGCATAGTATTCCTTGAAATTTGACATTTCAAGTTTTAAGAAGGCTGGCTCGACGTGCATATGACGGACACCTTCAGTCACGGGAACTATGGCAGACGAGGTAGAGATTTCAGCATGAACAGTGGGAACAATGGATAGTTGAGGAGAGTTGTCAGGTTCAGCTTGAGACTCTGCACTTGTGGATCCCTTAATAGCAAGAGCTTTAGTTGCCAGTGCAAATCTTGGAAGTTTCAGATTTTCAGGTACCGGGGCAAGCTTCTTGATCGAGTCCAAAGTTTCATAAACAGGTTCGTCATGAAGGAGGCTGTTGATGAAAGATTCTTCGTCATTTGAGAAGTTCAGCTCATCTCCTTCATGACTGTATCAGCATCATCCTCAAAGTCGCTTTCATTCATAGGGCTTGAAGTATCTTGAACACCAGATGAGTCCTTGCCAGCAGGAACATTAGTAGAAGATATAGGATCTAGAGAATTCCCTCCTTCACTTCTTTGATCAATTTGATGTTGTTTTTCTGGTAGCTCAGTCTCTTGATCACCAGTATCATCATCTGGTTTGTCGCTTGATTGCTTGTCTTCATATGATTTGGCTAACAAATCTCTGAGTCTCAGAATTTTTGCTGCTTGTTTAGCAATTACTTGTGACTGATCATTTATCTTTTGATTTGCCACTTGTAGAGAATAATTGAGGTGATCATTTTGACTCTGAAGATTGACAATTTCAGCTTGAAGTTCCATAACCTTTTCATATTCAGAAACTGTTGGGCTGGTAGCAACAATACAGCTGTGTCAGTGGTGGTAACAACAACTTCAGCTAGCTTCTCCAGTGGTCTCATATCCATATCAAACCTCTCAATTTGTTCAGCAAGAGATGGAGAGACAGTTGTTGTAGCTAAGGCTGTATCAGATTGAGTGCCAGATGAACCCACAACTTCATAATCATTTAGTGAACCGGGCTTTCCCCTGACTTTGATTTTTTCTATACAGGACTTTCTTCTCAATCATTATGAAATCAGAGGATAAATCTCTGTCTTCAGCAGTTCTCGTTGAATTTTCTAAACTTGTCTTAGGAGGAAACTGAGGAGGGCTGTCAGGCTCATCGAGATCATAAGTCAGATCGACTTGATCGAGAGACACTGAAGTCTCATCATCATCTTGTTCATCCTGTGACGGACTGTAGCTTTCATCAGAGGATGACTATTGTGCCTGAACAGTAGAGGCCCTGGAATAATCTCTAGTCCTCTGTCTTTTTCAAGGATGAATGCCCTCAGGTTATGCAGGACTGTCATCAGAGTTTGGGGAATCAGACTCTTCATCATTATCATCATCATCTCCTTCTTCTTCTTCAGACAAGTCTACTAGTGCAGGACTTCAGGTACGTTCAGTAGGCTCTCCCAAGGTCTTCAGCAGCAGCAGTAGGATCAGTAATAACTGGTGCATTCAAATCCAGTTGAGGTTGGACTTAAGCAGCTACAGGATTCTCAACTTGAGCTTCTACTGCAGCTTCACCCATTTGAATATCTCCTTCAGCACCAGCAGGAGCAATCTGAGCGACCATCTCGGGAAAGAAAGGTACAACAATCCCTTGATATTTACCTTTATGGTACTTACTGTATGAGCCGGTGTTCATTGAGCTTGTGGAGAAGGTCTCTCCTTGCTTGATCAAGTTAGGGTAATAATGATCCAGTATAGCTTGAATGAAACGAGGATACATCAGAAACTTCTTTGCTCTTCCAGTAGGGTGTAGGTTAGCAATCATCCACTTGAGAAGTTGATGAGATAGATTGAAACCCTCACCAGTGATAAACCCGTCTACAGCCCACGCGGTTTCTTCAACAAAATCATCTGGAGCTGCCTTTCTGTTTCCAAAGGCGGCAATGAAGAAGCTGATTATGAACTTCGAATTAGTTGGAAATAAGGTCTTCAGTATCTTGTTGCTGACATCTGGGAGAAAGATGCCAGAATATCCCATCCTTGTGATTGTAGATTGCCACTGAGTCTTTGTGAAAGACTTGGGCATGTCAGCATCTTGCAAGTTAAGGACCGTTCTGATCTTCTCCTCAGTAATTTCAACATCAGTGTTCTGGATCCTGGACCTTATTACACTTGAATCATTATCAAGCTCTGCAGATTGAGCATTGTTCCAGAAAGCTTCAATGATACCCTTGTAGATGACACGGTTAATCTACATTGCCTTTACCCATGTTGATTGTTGCAATAGATCAATGGCTTGCTCATCAGTACCTTCCCAGTTTTTGTTAAATATGCACTTCCCGTTGTGCAAGCGACCATACTCCAAATCTTCTACAGCTTATCTGGGAGGCAGCTGCACATATAGAATTACAAGGTTATATCAGAGTTAACACTAGATGAATGTCATGTCACACTAGACTCATGATAGTGACAAAGCTTTTCATATTAGAGTCAATGATATAAACTAAATCACATAGTGCATATACTCCAAAATGATCACAAGCAACCAGAATATCATGATTAACAATAGTAAGTATCTTAGGAAGTAAAAATGTTGTGTGTGATAAATTAAAATCTGGAAAACTAGGAGCCAAATCTAAATCTCCATTAATTTTAGCTTAATTGAAAGTTTTGCATGAGAACAACAAATGACCCAATAATCTTGGTCTAAATCAACCAAATTTTTACTTGTTATCGAGTCAAGGAGAAATTTATGGAAAAGTCTACTACTTAGGCTCAACAACAGTCCGAAACATCAAATCTAGGAAGTTTTGACAATCTGGGATCAAAAACAAAAAGACTTTAAGTTTAATTGGTATAAAATGAGGTTTTAGGATCCCAGTTTGTCAAATCAGTTCAGGGAAAGTCATTTTGGGATTGGTTCCACCCGAGCTTGTGAATCCCTTGATTTGGTGTCTTACGATTGAGATAAGGAACAACTTAGTCAAAATCAGCACTTTTAGGTATAGGACAGGGAAGTTAGGATATAACAGGTCTATCCTATTTCAAAGGCCAATTAGATGCATGCAATAAGTGTAACACTGACTTGTCAAACTACCAGAACAATATTAGTATATCAGAAATTCAAATACTGATCTAATGGTATGAAGAATTGACTCAACTCCACTAAGCAGAAAACAAGTCCGCTAGAAACTCATCAAGTTCGCAAAGCAGAGAAAAAGTCCGCTAGGAACAGATCAAGTTCGCTAAGCAGACTTGAAGTTTGCTAGGGACTAAATCAAGTCTGCTGAGATCAGTAGGATTTCACATGCAGATTCATAACACTTAGAACTTACTATGAAGTGTCTAAATCACATTTCAACAACAACTGAGATTGTCAACAAAGTCAAGTTAACACACATGACCATGCCAAGTGTCCTAATGGGTCAAAAAGTTCAATTTTGAACATTAAAGGACAGAATGTGGTAATCTATGCTTAACAGATTAATTGGTGTCTTTACCATGTTAAATTCAATCCAAACACACAAATTTATGCACACAAGGATCAAGAAGCACACAACTAAGTCACCAAATTCACATTCAAGCAAAATAGCCTCATATGTCTCATAAAGTCCATTTCATACAAAATTTGACTTATCAAAGTCAAAATGACCAAGTAAGTGTTCAAACAGAGCTTTATTACCTGAGATAGTTCATATGAACCTTAGAGGTGTCATGGATCACATCCTTTGTGGTTATGCTCACAATTGATCACAAAGATGATCAAATTAGCTTAGATAGGTCAAAACAGTAAATAATTTTAACTTTGTGTCAAATAGGTCCAAGATCCTTTCACCTGAGTTATTGACTAGTTCCAGACCCATGTGGATCGTAACCAGACTAAACCACCAGTGTTAGGCTCAATTGGATGTCAATTAACACAAAGAAAAGCATTTATTCAAGTAATAATGAAAAGATGAAATTCTACCTGATTAATAATCTAAAAGCTTGTATTGAGAAACACATTCCTTTGTGAAGATCTGTAGGTGACTAAGATCTAAACTAAGATGTAGAGATTTCTCAATTGACTCAGTGAATAATCTGCTGGATCAATCAATTTATATTAAAAATCAAATAAGCTTCAATTGTAACAATTAAAATAAAGATTTGCCCCTGTGTAACTAAGTTTGAGTTTTGACGCAAATTGTCAAAATTTAGAACAAAATACCTCTTTGATGATCTAATTTGAGTTAAGATCACAATAAAGACATGCAGTGATCTTGATCAATATCACAACAGTAACCATTTCTGTTATGGGATTAGACAAGCCAAGTTAAACTCAAGAAATAGTCAAACACGGAATATATGGGCAAACAATTGAACAAAATGAATTAAAGACATAATTGAGAAAAATTGAACTTAAACTATCAATTTGATTAATAAATTGACTAATCAAAAGTTATTAACAGTTTCAAGTTCTTGATTCGTCAACTAGTCAATAATAAAAAAAGACTGTTATTGGGGACAAGGTGATTCCATACAATATGTGGTTCTCCAAGTCAATTCAACTTCAAGAAAAAAATTAGGACCTAACTATGTTGCAAGCTTAGGTCAAATGGGCACCTCCACTAGTATAATTTGTGCATCACAAACCATGATAGTAGCAGCCACTATGAAACCTAAATGCCTAACCAAAGTCTCAAACTTATTGAAAGTAAAGTAATTCTAAGCATCCTTAAAAACAATGATCACTGTTGGTGTTCATGATTCAAACAAAGTAGTTATGTACATTACTTCAACCAATAAACCGACTCAACCGAAACCCCTTCACACAAATTCAAATTCGGATTCTCAAGAACAAGTAATGAGACAGGAATCACATACCTTTTTGATGTTCACAAGTAAATTCAGAACAAGTTAAGATGAGTGAATCTGTATAGTCATCAAAGCAGGTTATTAGAACCCTAGATTTTGATCTCGCACATTCACAGCTCAAAAACAACGAGAGTGAGAAAATCAACTGTTGGAACAAAAATTTAAGTGACTGACGCCATCAAATCTGTTTACCGAAGCATTTGACTGAAGAATCCATGTGAATCGATTTAGAGACTGAGTTGTGATGCTCGAGGCTTGCAGTTTGGACCGAAGACCGTTTTCCAGAAAAGTCAACTGTTCGGGTCAACGGTCAACGTAAAAGTCAACGGAAGATCGGTTCGAGCGAGTCAAGCTTCGGATTAATTTAATCAGCTTTGATTTAATTATCAATTTATATTATTTACTTTACTTGTAATTTCGTTTATTCAGTTATGTATTTCTGTTGTTAGTCACCCTCACTATATATAGTGAGGGTGCCCATTACAAGTAAAGGAGTCTCCGAATGGGGAGATGATGAATTTCTTGTAGAGTGTGAGATTTCCATTCTAGAGAGAGAGTGAGTCATGGATTCTAGAGAGAGAAAGTGTTCTTCATGATTTCTTGTAACTAATCATTCGGTTATATGAAATCATTCGACTATGTTCATCATCTTTCTCATGTTTATTATTATTCATGATTCATCATCATCATCTTCTTCATTTGTTTTGAGTTTTCTCATCCGAACCATGTTCTTGCTCAAGATCGAGATTCTCGTAGTGAAAATCGGTCCTAACAAATGGTATCAGAGCGGGTACCGATCAGATTCATCTCACCGTGAATCTGGTCACTCGAATCTGTGATTTTGAGCTTGAATGGGTGAAGATGAGAAAACTTATTTTAGAGACTTTTTCTTATTTTTCCTTCATTTCTGGATGGATTCTGATGATACGGATGATGGATTCATGTTTGGGAGTGCATCTGGATGTTATTGAGTGTTTTACATCTTCAGATCTGGTGAAAAAATGAAGATCCGAGCAGATTTTTGGAACTTTGGAGTTTTTCCCGTATTTGAAGATTTTCAAGATTTTTAGCTTTGATTCTTCGTTTTCTGGGCATTTCTTCATGGATTTGGATGATATGAGGAATGATTCTCAGTGGAAAACGCGTTCCGGATCCATTGGAAGCATCCGTTTCGTCTGAATCTCATCAGTTTGGGCAGATCTGGAAAAACACACACTTAGTGCGTGTTTCATGGTGTTCTTCGTGTTCTTGAAGATTTGCAGATTTTGAAGACTGTTTTTGATCCGATTAGCTACTGTTAATGAAGTGTTGGTGGCCACAACACTGTCGTGAATGGTTTAGCATCATATTTCGTGCATCTTTACGGGTTTTTCTTATCGGTTTTGGGCAGATTTCAAGTTCACAAGGTTGTAGAGGATGAGCTCACGAGTCCAGGGATATAAAATTCGTCAAAAACGGTCAAGTATTGATGGAGTTATGAGCAGAATACGTTTTTCCGGCGTGTGTTGCGATTTTCCGGTGAAGAATCCGACCAGCTTGGGGTTTCGCAGGTTTGATGGGGACGATGATGATGTGGCACGTGGTTATTGGCTGCATGTGGAATGTCTCTCTCTCCTAGCCGACAAAACCCTAATTGTTGTTGCTTGTTGATTGGCGCAGAGAATTGCCACGTGGGCCCCATCTGCTCATGTATCCGTTTGAGCCTTCACGTTTTTGAGCATGGATTGGCTGAGAAACACTGGTGGGACCAGCGCCTGATTAAGTATCCGTTGAAGAATTAAGGTTGTTGCATGCCTATTGGCTGTAAAAGAATCGTGGGTCCCAGGCGCAAAGGAAAGAATGTTAATGCTCCTTGTGTTGTCGAGTCCTCATTGGACCATGGCCCATTCACTCGGATCAAGCACTCCTGGCCGTTGGATCCATCAGATCTGGTCCATTGATTCCATTTGGCTGCTGAAACATGATTGGAGGATGAGGCTTCACGCGGATCTACTTCTATAACCATCAGATTACCTGATTCCTGCCGTCGGATTTTTTTTAAAGATCCAATCTGATTGGTTAATTGCTATTAACATGGATTATGGTTTTCTTGGAGGATTTAATTATACTAATTAATTTTTTCAGCAATATTTCGTCAAACGCGGGCGTTTTTCTTATCAGTTTTTCGAGACGAACGAGATAACGCCGCGACGGAATTTCAGAAAAATATTTTTATTGGTCTTGGATTTATTTCATTTTATTGGGGTTCTCGTTTATTGACGTCGCGCGCAACGTTTGCTATCGATCACTGACGGGTTAACTTTATTATCCGGTTAATTACTCAGCTTTCTCGTCATATCTCACGGGTTTATTTTTAGTGGATGCAGCGTTGATGTCAACTAACCGGATTAACTGGAATCTCAGTTAAATATGGAATTTATCCGTTAAATCTCTCGGATGACCGTTTCTTGAAGAAATTTATCAGTTTACTTTACTTTTCGCATCCAACCTCAGTCACGCAGATTATTCACAACTGTCAGCATCCGGCTTCCGGTTTTTCGTAAGATTGTCCGATTTCAAGATTTGTTTATCCGGTTTCTCTAGGCAACCGATCGCGACGGTTCGACTCTCCGCATCTCATTTTTACGCTTCCGACTTGATGTTTTTGGGGAGATTTAGAGAAATAGGGGGAATTATTATGGAACTGGATATCGGGTCGACTATCAGAAGTTAGAGCATGTTCACTGTTTAACTGGTTTATCTGATTCAGTCTGTTGCGGTTTGGACTCCGATGTTCAGCATTTTCTCAGTATTGTACCCGACCGTGTGAACCGAGTGAACTGCAGCACTTGGATCTCGAACTGGAGCAACGAGAACAGAAGAAGCTTATTCAAAGGGGGAATCTCTACATCAGATTGTCTCCTGTTTATCAGTTTCTCATTGAAGATGTACGGCAGAGCGATTCTTCAGCAGTTGAACAGATTTGAAAGCATCAGTCAAGGGGGAAATTGTTGGAACAAAAATTTAAGTGACGGACGCCATCAAATCTGTTTACCGAAGCATTTGACTGAAGAATCCATGTGAATCGATTTAGAGACTGAGTTGTGATGCTCGAGGCTTGCAGTTTGGACCGAAGACCGTTTTCCAGAAAAGTCAACTGTTCGGGTCAACGGTCAACGTAAAAGTCAACGGAAGATCGGTTCGAGCGAGTCAAGCTTCGGATTAATTTAATCAGCTTTGATTTAATTATCAATTTATGTTATTTACTTTACTTGTAATTTCGTTTATTCAGTTTTGTATTTCTGTTGTTAGTCACCCTCACTATATATAGTGAGGGTGCCCATTACAAGTAAAGGAGTCTCCGAATGGGGAGATGATGAATTTCTTGTAGAGTGTGAGATTTCCATTCTAGAGAGAGAGTGAGTCATGGATTCTAGAGAGAGAAAGTGTTCTTCATGATTTCTTGTAACTAATCATTCGGTTATATGAAATCATTCGACTATGTTCATCATCTTTCTCATGTTTATTATTATTCATGATTCATCATCATCATCTTCTTCATTTGTTTTGAGTTTTCTCATCCGAACCATGTTCTTGCTCAAGATCGAGATTCTCGTAGTGAAAATCGGTCCTAACATCAACCCTAATTGCAGAGAAATTGACAGATTCGAGAGCGAGATAGGAAATTTTGATCGAACAGTGAAAGTATTGCATCGCCGGTTCGAGAGTATGAGAAGCGGGTGTGTGTGAATTTGAACGTGTGAATAAGAAAAGTGACCAAGTCTCCCTTTTAAAGTATTAGGTTTAGCGAACTTAGAAATATCTAAGATTTTAAACAAGTTCACTAAAAGTGTTAGAACCTATTTGTTAGCAACACAAACCTTTTGTTTTCTTACCTTGTAATTGATACCTTGTTTTGTAATTGACTTTGGATATGTACTTGGTAAACTTTGTTTATGAGTTAGCGTACTTGTTATGCTTCTTAGCGGACTTGTGACTTATGTTCCTAGTGCACTTGTTTTACTCCTAGCGTACTTGTTTGATTGCTTATCTTAGCGAACTTGTTTATTCCTAGCGAACTTGTTTACTTAGCAGTATTGATCTTGTTCC
>JBCNJP010011818.1:0-14879 GCA_039602395.1 Deinandra increscens subsp. villosa
AGTCCGCTAACATGAACAAGTACGCTAACAAGTTCGTTAAGAACAAGACAAGTACGCTAGGAACAAGATCAAGACTGCTAAGTAAACAAGTTCGCAAGGAATAAACAAGTCCGCTAAGACAAGCAATCAAACAAGTACGCTAAGAGTAAAACAAGTTCGCTAGGTACATAAGTCACAAGTCCGCTAAGAAGCATAACAAGTACGCTAACACATAAACAAAGTTTACCAAGTACATATCCAAAGTCAATTACAAAACAAAGTATCAATTACAAAACAAAGTATCAATTACAAGGTAAGACAACAAAAGGTTTGTGTTGCTAACAAATAGGTTCTAAAGGTGGACATTAGCCAGATCAGGGGGGAAGATCAAGTACATAAGCCATTTTACCAACTTTCTCAAGAATCTTGAACGGATCGACATACTGAGGTGCTAGTTTCCCCTTTTTACCAAATCTGAAGACGCCTTTCCATGGAGATACTTTTAGAAGGACAAGGTTGCCTTTTTCAAACTCGGGGGGTCTAGTTCGTCTATCAGCATAACTCTTCTGATGACTCCTAGCAGTGAGCAAATGATCACGAATTTGAGAGATTATACCGGTCGTTTCCTGAATCAGCTCAGGACCGGTGATTTGAGATATACCGACTTCGGACCAACAAATAGGAGAACAATATTTACGGCGATAGAGAGCCTCGAACGGGGCCATACCGATGCTCGAATGATAGCTATTGTTATAGGAGAACTCAACCAAAGGCAAAAATGAACTCCAACTCCTACCATAATCAATGACACATGCCCGAAGCATGTCTTCAAGAGTCTGAATGGTTCGCTCAAATGGTATCATATCCCTTGGAAGTTCGCGGGAGTTTCATAATGAAGTCCATCACGATGTTCTCCCCACTTCCAAATGGAATCAATGATTGTTCAAGTAGACCGGCAGGTCGCTGGTGCTCGGCCTTCACTTTGGAACAAGTAAGGCACTTCGCCACATAAAGCGTTATGTCTTTCTTCATGTCGGGCCACCAATAGTGCTTTCGGAGATCAAGATACATCTTATCAGATCCGGGATGAATGGAATAACGAGACTTGTGAGCCTCGTTCATGATAATCGCCCGAAGATCATCTCGATCAGGTATCCAGAGACAATCCAAGAAAAAAATAAGACCATGAGGCTTGGTCTCGAATTGAAGCTCGGAACCACAAGATAGCTCATTATGCAAATTGCCCTCATCGACGAATGCACGCTGAGCTGCCAGAATACGAGCATTGAGATGAGACATATGATGAGAACTATGGAATAGCACAAGCTTGAGATGCTCTTTTCGACTTAAGGCATCAGCCACGACATTCGCCTTCCCAGGATGATAACGAATCTCACAGTTGTAGTCGTTTAAAAGCTCAATCCAATGACGCTGGTGCAAATTGAGATCTTTCTGATTAAAGATATGCTGAAGGCTTTTGTGATCAGTATAGATCACACAGTCAATACCGTAAAGGTAATGCCTCCAAATTTTTAGAGCAAACACGACCACACCCAGCTCGAGATCATGCGACGTGTAATTCTTTTCGTGTTTCTTGAGTTTCCTTGATCCGTATGCGATTACTTTCCCTTGTTGCATGAGAGCACAACCAAGGCCTTGATGAGATGCGTCGCAATACACCACAAAACCACCCGTCCCATCAGGAAGTGTGAGAATGGGAGCTTCCACAACATCTGATTAAGTGTCTGAAAAGCGCTTTCTTGAGCAGGACCCCACTCGAATGGCTGACTTTTCTGAGTCAAAGCAGTGAGAGGCACAACAATGCAAGAGAAATCAGCACTTAAACGCCGATAATAGCCCGCTAACCCTAAAAACGAGCGGACTTCGATTGGTGAAGTAGGTGTGCACCAACTCTTAACGGGCTTGATCTTAGCAGGATCGACATGAATACCCTTATCGTTTATGAAATGGTCCAAAAATTGAACCTCATTTAGCCAGAATTCGCATTTAGAGAATTCAGCATAAACCTGTTCTTTCTTCAGAAGCTCCAACATAAGACGTAGGTGGGTTTTGTGTTCTTCTTTAGACTTGGAAGAAATCAGAATATCATCGATGAATACACTCACGAATTTATCAAGATACGATTTGTAAACGCGATTCATGAGGTCCATGAATATAGCATGAGCGTTTGTCAAACCGAAGGGCATCACGGTGAACTCAAAATGGCCATAACGGGTGCGGAGGGCGGTTTTATGAACGTCCTCCTCCGCGACCCGAAGCTGATGATAACCGGAACGAAGATCGATCTTCGAAAAACAAGAAGCACCCTGAAGCTGATCGAAGAGGTCATCAATACGAGGCAATGGATAATGATTATTGATCATGAGGTAATTAAGCTCACGATAATCAATGCACATGCAAAGAGAGCCATCCTTATTCTTAACAAATAGAATAGGTGCTCCCCATGGAGATGAACTCGGATGAATGAACCCTTTATCGGAAAGCTCTTGGAGTTGTTTAGCCAACTCTTGCATTTCTGAGGGTGTGAAGCGATATGGCGACTTCGCAACAGGAGTGGCACCCGGAATAAGATCAATACGGAAGTCCACTTGGTGAACGGGGGGAAGACCCGCTATATCATCTGGAAACACTTTAGGAAAATCTCACACGACCGGGATGTCTTTGATTCCCCTTTCTTTATCTTGAACCTCCATAATATGTGCCAGGAATGCCGGATAATCCTTGCGTAAGTACTTTTGGGCTTTGGTGCACGACATTAGCTTAAGCCCACCAGATGGTTTATCGCCATGGATCAATAAAAACTGATCATCCGATCAAGGAATGTGAATGATTATTATCATAACAAACAAGCTCAGCACGATTTTTAGATAACCACTCCATACCAATGATGACATCAAAGCTCACGAGAGGCATAGGAATGAGGTTGATAGAGAAAATATGACCCATGAAGTCCATCTTGCATTCATGAATTACCGAATCGAGGTCGACTAGTTTTCCATCCGCGATTTCAACAGATAGAGGATGATCAAGCGCAACACGAGGAGAAGCAAGCAAAGGCTCAAATTCTAATGATACAAAGCTACGGTCCGCACCAGAATCAAACAATATAGATGCACAACAATTATTGATAAGAAACGTACCATTGACCACCTTCCTGGTTCGCCTGAGCCTGATTAGCATCGGCCAACCAAGTTAGTGTTAATGGTAATAAAATGATAGAGATCAATAAAATAGAGGAAATAAATGAAACTCGAACCTGATTTGCATTGATGTTAAAGGCACGAGCAGGGGCCCCACGAGCAGCATTAGCAGCACGCTGATTCACCATAGCAAGGGCGGGGCATGCATTGGGAAGGTAGGTAGTGGATCTACAATTGTAGCAAGCCCTAACTTGAACTTGGACATTTGGGGGTTGGGCTATCATGGGCTGAGCAGGGTATTGGGCCATAGGTTGGGCCATCATAGGTTGGGCTCGGATGGGCTAACGGCAGACATTCATGAGATGCCCAAATCGCCCACAATTGGTGCAATGCCTACAAGGACTGGTAGCTGAGTGATGATAATTGCAAATGTTGCACAACGGGTGAGGGTCGGTATTAGGCTTTTTGGCAGGTGGCCTACTAGGACTCCATTGGGCCACAGGAGCAGCAGGTGCAGCGGGTGCTACAAGAGTAGCAGTTGTTGGATATTGGATGTCCAGACCCGATAACACCAAGAACCCGACCCGGTTAGACACGTAAAGAGTTACACTGAGGGCAAAACAACAGCAAAACAACAATCAAACCCAGTAAAGTCCCACAAATAACACATAAAAAGTGCTATCAGTAGGGTCTAGGGAGGGTGAGATGTAGGCAAACCATACCTCTACCCAAAAGAATAGAGAGGTTGCTTCCAGAGAGACCCCCAACTCCGAAACACATGTGAAAGCGACCACAAAAACTAGAAAGGATAGAGAATATATATATATATATATATATATATATATATATATATATATAAATAAATAAAAGGAATAAAGGAATTAAAATATATAAACAAATAAAAAACATAAATAAATTAATAGAATAAGAATAAATATATATATATATATAAATTAATAAATAAGTATATAAACATATATCATGATAAAAAGAATAATAAGACCTGTAGTAGAATGACTATAAAAAGTCAATAAAATTAAATAGGACACAAATATATAAATAAGGAATAACAAAAAAGGTAATTTAAAAAATAAAAACCCTCCAACCACCTCTAGAAGTCCTTAGCCTTAATCCTACGCCTTCATGAAGTCCTATTATTGACCATATCCTCAGAGAGATGCAAGTCTAGCAAATCACGCCTAATACACTCATTCCACGTCAGCTTAGTTCTACCTCTACCTCTCTTTCCCACCACCATAATGGTATCAACCGAACGAACTGGCGTTGTCAATTGCCTCCTCTTTACATGCCCGAACCATCTCAATCTCCCCTCTCGTATCTTTTCAGAGATATTCACCACCGCAAACCTCTCCCGAAAAACCTCATTACGAATAGTTATCCTTGGTTAACCGGTAATTAACAGAAATATGTAATTAATTAATGTTTATTTATGATTAATAAACATGTATTTAATTACGAATAATTATCCTTGCGATAATAAACGGAGAACTAAAACGTATCGATTTATCGATTAAACGTTCACGGTGAAGTTGATAAAAACAAATAAATGATTATTTGTTTATAGTTCCTCGTATTTACGATCTTGTATTAATAAACATGTTTTATTAATTAATCGTAAAAGATGTAGTGGTTTATTACTAAAAGAGATTGACGAGGGGCCTAATCGGAAATTAGTTGCTTATAAATAAGCAACTAGGCATTAGGGTTTAGAGTTCCTCCTCTTGCGCCACACTTGTGTTGTTCCCCCTCCTCTCCACGTCTCTCCCTCTCTCGACGCCACCATCATCATCATCCTCCGCCGTCATGCTTCCTTCTTGGGACCCTAGAAGACGGCGATTGACGAGCAACCACCGGGCGCTCATTTCGCGTGTTGATCTAGAGACACTCATCACCATCGCCTCCATCATCAACCACCATCCATGCCGCCGCCCCCCTTTGGCCGCCGTTGCCGTCGCCCCTCCTCACTAGGGTCGTCACCATCTAAACCCTAGGTCGTCATCGCGACCTAGCGTGTCTCCGTTTCACGCGACACAATCGCCACTCGGTTTTATCGTTGTTCTTACGATATCACAAGTGCGAGCCTTGTCGCCGTCATTGTTATAATCGCCCCGGCTAAAACCCTAGCCGTCGTCACCGTCTTGATTCGTTCGGTGCTTGCTAGTCGCCACCATAAACCGAATCATTGCTATTTTCAACGAATCGGTTTGAGACGCTTATTGTGATTTGTGAGACAATTTGATCCGAATGGTCGGATCGGATTTTCCTTGAAACCCTAGCGTCGTCACGTTGTTCCTCGGTGTCTCTAACGTGTGTTAGTTCACCGCGAAGGTATATCTAAACTCCATTTTAGTTTAGATGATTAATTTTGATTAATGTAATCGTTAGTGTTTTTCGCATTAACCGGTTTATCGCGAAATGGTGTTTGCGTAATTATTTTGGTGATCGTGTTCCTGTTGACACGATTTTGAGGCCAACGGTTTACGCATCTTAATTAGTAAAATTATTTTATTCCGCTTCGTAAATGGATTGGCGGTTTAATCCATTTTAACTCTTAAGTTACTAAACCCGGTCGGTAATGTTTTAATCGAACCTAAAAGTTTTTTTTAACATCACCGGGCACCCGTATACCACTGTCTGAAACCCAACAGTGGTATCAGAGCCTAGATCACCACACGTAAACCCTAACTGGTCGGTTTTAAACCGGTGGATTTCATGAACTGGAGTTTAAACTCGAAAGTCGCGAAAGTAAAACGAATTGCTTTTAGAAATGTTTGGTCGATTTAATTCCACCAAACGTTTTCAATTCGTTAATTGATTGTTTCACACGCATATTCGGCTAGACGAACGTGACGGGTATTGATGCGACTACCCCATCATGAAAAGTGTTCTTATCTAAGGACACTTCTTAGTATGGCAAGTATCCACGACCGAAAGACCGACGAATTCCAATCAATCAAGAAGAGCTTATGAAGCCAATGGGAGCGTTAGATTCGATCGGATGACCATTCCATACTCATCCTTGTGGTTGATTTTACCTTTTTTGTCCTAGACCTTATTCTACATTGTCATTAGGCTCTGACAATGTCGAAACCTCTTAAGTCGAATATGTGTTTGTTTGCATGTGGGTTTTGGTTGCTTGTCTTAAATCGTTTAACACGTCAACTAAAACTCCGAACTAAGTTTTAAACGGTTAAAACTGTTTACAATCAATTGATTTGAGTCATATATATATTTATTAAGACTCAAATTTTAAATAACCAATTTTATTCGACTGTGATCTCGAATTCTTCGATCTTAAATATCAAACTTTCAAAAAATTGGTTATAGCCTCGCGACACGTAGCCTTTAATAAGGAGGTTATTAAATTGACTGTCCCGAGTGAGATAGGGTTCTTGAATAACCTTAGTCAGACGCTTAATTAAATAAATCATTGGCTAAATAATCATGTCTCGTAAGCCACGAAATGGATAGATTATGCCATCCTAGTCAAGTCTAACTTGGAACATATTTACCGATGCATCAGTGTTTGAGTATTTCAACACCGCACTTGCTGTTCAGGGTATCTTCCAAGGTGTGTGCATTGGAGTATTTCAACACCGTGCATGCACACTGACCACTGAGGACATCTATCATTTTCTTTACGAGTACCTTGTGTATTGGAGTATTTCAACACCGTACATCTGGTCATTCGTAGACAAAATTGGCATGGATGACGCTAAACGTATTTCGCGAATTTATTCGCGGAAGCCTCATAACGGGAGTTGTGACTGGCTTTCACAAGAGACAATCGTTGTCCATCCAATTACTTAGTGACCGGTGATTGCACTTAACGCTGCCTTTGTGGGTCGACTACTAATTGGGTTCCTCATATTCTTATTCAAGATTTGCTTACCACTTTGAATAAGAATAATACATCAAAACACTAAACGAATTGCGTGTTGTTTCAGATGGCCAATCCTCCTGCAAACAACGAGGTTTTCCAGGTCAAGTATTTCCTTAAGTAGGAGAAACTTGATGACACCAACTTCCTCGACTGGCATCGAAATCTGAAAATTGTCCTGCAGATGGCCAACAAACAACATGTATTGGAGGCCGAGGTACCCGAAGCACCCGCAAATAATACTGCGGCTGCTCGCTCTGCACATGAGGCACTGAGAAAGGATGCCAACTCAGTTACGTGCCTCATGCTGGCGACCATGTCTACTGAAATTCAGAAGAGCATGGTTGACAGGAGGGCGTTTCAGATGATCGGGGAACTTAAGGGCATGTTTGAAACCCAGGCCCGGCAAGAACGCTACGAAACCGTTATCAGGCTCATCACCTGTCGAATGGCTGAAGGTAGCCCTGTCAACGCCCATGTCCTTAAGATGAAGGGCTACATCGACCGACTTGCGAAGCTCGATTACGTTATTCCTCAGGAAATGGCGACGGATTTGATCCTCCACTCTCTTTCCAGCACGTTCACTCCTTTCCGGATCAATTTTAATATGAACGGCCTGGTTAAGACAGTGACCGAGCTTTACGGTATGTTGAAGACTGCTGAGATTAATTTTCTCAACGGTAACAACAGCAAAGGCAAGTGGAATGATGTGCTCGCCATCCGATCCGGAGGGTGTCAAGAAACCTGAGGTTAAGAGGAAGCCTAGGGTAAAGGAAGAAAGGCAAGGGCGTTGCTGCTAGAGGTTCCAGTAGCACCGGAAAAGGCAAGTCAAGGGCTTTGAAGGCACCGCCGCAAGATGAGCGCCGGTGCTTCGAATGCAACAAGATGGGGCACTGGAAAAGAAACTGCCCAGAATATCTTGCTAAGGTGAAAGGGAAGAAGGCCGATGCAGGCGCTTCCGGAGGTATATATCATTACCTCATGTTATAAACCACTTCACTTGATCCTTCAAAATATATGCTTGACATACTTTACATTTTGTATGAACGTAAAGTCATAGAAAGCAAAGAACCAAAAATACATGACATCTTTGCATGATTGCAAACTTTGAATAAAGATCATGTTGTATTTTGAATTCTTGGTAGTATCTTTAAACAACTTATTTGTTTACTTTCCCTGGCAGGGTCCAGGATGATACAATTTTTGCTTTGGTTTGAATCTTGAAAATGCACTAAAGTTTCCGGTTTAAACTTGATTGATATGCATGGTTATTCTACACTTGAAAATGTTTCACATGGTTGGTAGATAAGATTCAAACATATATAACATGACGCTAAGCCTGGTGCTATTAATTTAATAATCATGAGACTAGCCTAAATGCAAAGGAAGAGCAATTGTTCTTTCTAAATCCATTAAGGCCATGACGTCTCTTATTCTCATTGTACTTGTTACAACAGGAAGAATCTGTTGGGTTTTACAGTGGTGTTCGGGTTACCCGTTTAGTAATTTTTTTACTAAACAAAATTATATATATTTATTAAACCGAATAAATATATATTACAGACTAGGTTAGTAACCCGTATACTATACGGGGTTGAATTTAGGTTCATAATATTAGCTAAATATAAAAAACGATTAAGAAATTTAAAAATTCTAAATAACATAATTCATTATAAAATATTAACTGATAATTTAATACATTAAAGATGACAAATTCTTGATTTGTTTCCTTAAAAAGACTCAAATTATTGAGTAATTTCTCAAATCTACATTATGTTTGTTATTTTTTTTTAAAATGAAAATTTAATTTAGATAAAATTGGTAATTAGTCTTAATTGGTAATTTACTAAATTGAGAATTGAATCTTATATTAACATGTGGCGGCGCTGATGTCGACACCTTAAAAAGAAGACATGTGGAAACCATTTTATTGCTTTATTAGGATTAAGATTAACGCAGCGGAAACATTAATTTTATTAATATGCGAAAACCGTAAAACTGTTACAGGATCAAATCACCATAAACACGCAAACACGAAATTAAATACAACGACAAAAATTAATATCTAAATAAATTAGATATACCTTAGCCAGATCCGAACAACCGTTCGAGACACTGGATTCAATATGTCGTCGCTAGGTTTGAACGAAACCGTAGAGTCAAACTTCATCGTCAAGTCTTCTACCGAGTTGACCAGATAAGTTTCTTTGTCACCATGTAACTGGGTGACCGGTGGATCTTGATCCATGAATTTCGATAATGGCGGAATCGTCCCGAAGCACAAACCAGAACTGGGGTTAGAAACCCCGTGCTCAACGGTCACAACCAGCGGCGACGCGGTGGCCGGCGGTGGTGGTGCTCCAATCGCCGAAGGCAGGGCGGCGACGGAACCCGGTGACAGCTTCACCGGGTAGAGCGGACTACGGCCACGAACGGGGCGGGATTATCGGGATGGCAGTGGCGGCGGTCGGCGACGGCGGCGGTGACAGCGTAAATAGCGCGCGGTAGTCGGACGGTGGTGGCGCGACAGACGGGACCATAGTGGTGCGATCGGAGGTGGGCCGGCGGAGAGGCGGCGGCAGACGGCGGCTGGCGGAGGAGGAGATCGGCGGACACCGACGGTCGAACCCGAAGGGGTGGTCGACTGAGATCGCAGAGAGGGGAGCGAGAAAGTTTTAGGGTGTTTTGGTTTGGAAGTGGATTAACCTAAAACTCTCAAATCAGTTATTTATTTATAACCGATCTAAAATGATTTGAATAAACCTCAAATTCGTTTTAATCTCAATTATCCACTTTTAAATAAACCCTTTTATTTAAACCTCTCATTTATCCACTTAACTAATAAATTATCTGATTTAATTTAAATTCATAATTTAATTAAATTCAATTAGTTAATTAATTGACCATTTATTTAATTAACTAAACAATTTAGTAATTAAATATAATCCACCAAATTACTAAACTTAGTAATTAAGTTTCATTCGTTTACCGATTAATAAATTAATTCGGATTTCTTAACACGTTGACCCCAGTGTAACTCTTACGGGTCAATGACCGGGTCGGTCACGTTAATTTGTCGGATCTGGACATTAAATATCCAACAAACTCCCACTTGGACTGATCCTGAAAATTTAACGTGTACAGTCAGAGGCACTCTAGCTATGCATGACTGTCCAACCAGTCGTGACACTTTAAGTCGTCAGCCAAGGTATATATGTAGACCGTACAGAATACTTAGGACTTAAGGCATGCGTAAAGTCAGTTGATCCTTTCTGTATAAGACATCTGATGAACTATGAGACATGGCTCTCATACTATGTTCAATCATTTTCTCGTTCTAGACTCAGTGATCCAATCAAACACACAGTAAGTTTGGGCGAGGCCTCACACTCATCACTTGAATCAACGAGGGCGCCATGATTTCTAGCTATTGTGTATTAAATTACACAATAGAATAGAATCCCATATTGCCCGCATACAACTCCCACTGAACTTTAGATCTATTCCCAAAAGTAGCCTTTATGACTGGCATTAACGTGACAGCGGTTGACTACAATCATAGAATAGACCTTGGTAAACGAGAGTTCTAGTATACGTCTTAGGTCGAAGGATAAAATTGAGTATACCTGTGATCAAAGTAATCTCTTTATCCATGGAGTTTCATTTAATGCGAGTCTACGTCCAGCGTTATTTCTTAATAAGGCATTTAAGTTTTGAATGTCAACCACTTTGAGATTGAAAAGTTGAAATAGTCTTAATTCAAACATTGTTCCCACAATATTTGATCGACTACGGACTATTTAGAACAATTCTTGGATAATTAAACGTACTAAAACGAACACAGATTATATAATTCTTCAATTGCATTCTCTAATGGAATAAAAATAATAAATAGATAACTTTAAACTAAATCAAAACATATTAACCGATTTAAGTCCTATAGCTTCTCTATGAATTATCATGAGCAGCTTGAGCCATGGGCTTAGTGAATGGATCGGCTAAGTTTTGATCTGTGTCTACTTTGCTTATGCGGATATCTCCTTGTTCTAGTACTTCTCGAATGTAGTGGAATTTTCTCAGAATATGCTTGGCTCTTTGATGTGCTCAGGGCTCCTTGGTTTGAGCAATAGCTCCTGTGTTATCATAGAGCATCTCGATCGGTTGCTTTATCGAAGGAACGACGTCGAGATTAGTAATGAACTTCTTCATCTAAGCAGCCTCCTTTGTAGCTTCTAAGGCGGCTATATATTCAGATTCGGTTGTGGAATCAGCCATAACACTCTGCTTCGAGCTCTCCCATGAAATGGCGCCTCCATTCAGAGTGAATATGAATCCGGACTGTGATTGAGAATCATCTCGATCAGTCTAAAAACTCGCGTCAGTGTATCATCTTACAGTGAGTTCCTCATCCGTTTGTCCATATACCAAGAACACATCCTTAGTTTTTCTAAGGTACTTTAATATGTTCTTTACAGCAGTCCAGTGAGCAATTCCTGGAGTCTAACGACTGGTTAAGTTCAATGCGTATGAGACATTTGATCTCGTGCAGAGCATAGCATACATGATTGACCCAATAGCCGAAGCGTATGGAACCTTTTCCATTTGCTTCTTTTCAAGGTCCATGGAGGAGCTTGTGATTTATTCAACACTGTTCCTTTAGTCATAGGAACATTTCCTTTCTTGGAATTCTCCATGTTGAACCGAGCTATTATCTTATCTATGTATGTACTTTGACTGAGTCCAAGAAGTCGCTTAGATCTATCCCTGTGAATCTTTATTCCCAATATGTAAGCGTCCTCTCCTAAATCCTTCATAGCCGAAACAAGTAGATAGCCATTACTTAACTTCATTAAGCATGGGTATATCATTTCCTATGATTAGTATATCATCCACATACAATATGAGAAATGATATAGTGCTCCCACTTGCCTTTCTGTAAACACAGGGCTCATCTTCGTTTTTAGCAAAACCAAACTCTTTGATTTTCCTATCAAAATGGAGATTCCAGCTCCGAGATGCCTGTTTAAGTCCATAAATGGACTTATTCAGTTTACAAACCCTATTAGGATATTTAGGATAAACTAAACCTTCAGGCTGTACCATATAGCATCCTCTTCGAGGAGTCCATTTAGGAAAGCAGTTTTGACATCCATTTGCCATATCTCGTAGTCATAATACGCAGCTATGGCAAGTAATATCCTGATCGATTTGATCATAGCAACGAGCGAAAAAGATTCTTCATAGTCAATCCCTTGGGTTTCAGTGAAACCTTTCGCAACAAGCCATGCTTTATAGGTTTCCACAATTCCATGCATGTCGGTCTTTTTCTTAAAGATCCATTTGCTGCCTATAGCCCGAGAACCACGAGGCAGCTCAATCAAGTCCCATACTTGGTTATCATGCATGGATTGCATCTCTGCATTCATGGCTTCTAGCCATTTTTCAGATTCAGAATCTGAAACAGTAGCTTTGTAGTTAGGAGGTTCATCGGATGAATCCTCTACTAATAATACTTCTGGTCCATTTAGATATCCAAGATATCTATCTGGTTCCCATCGTATTCTACCGCTTCTATGAATGCTTGTGTCTATGTCTGATGGTCCAACAACTTCTTGTTGATCAGACGCAGCGAATTCCTCAGGTACTTAGTGTTTCTTGAACTTCTTCAAGATCCACTTGGTTATTATTTGTTCCTCGTTTCAAAAATTCTTCTTCGAGGAACTTACCTTTCCTTTTGATGGAAATATAATTTGCATCTGGATGGTAGAAATAATAACCAGAGTTACCGTAGTAACCGAAGAAAGTTACCTTTTCGCCTCGGGGATCGAGCTTATTGTCAGAATCATTTATGACATACAGCATCACAACCCCATATCCTGAGGTAGGATAATTTAGGCTTAGAGCCATGCCATATCGCATATGGTGTTTTATCCAATTTCTTAGTCGGTGCCAGATTAATTAAGAGAGTTGTGGTCAAAAGGGCATAACCCCAGAAGGAGTGTGGAAAGTTAGTCCTACACATCATCGATCGAACCATGTTTAGCAAGGTTCGATTTCTCCTTTCACTCACACCATTTAATTGTGGAGTTCCATGAGGAGTGGGCTGTGAAATAATTCCACAGGCCTTTAGATGATCGAGGAACTCGGTGCTTAGGTATTCACCGCCTCTATCAGATCGAAGTATTTTAATAGTTCGATTTAACTGATTTTGTACTTCGTTTTGAAATTCTTTGAACTTTTCAAATGTTTCATGTTTATGCTTCATTAGATAAGTATAAGCAAATCTGCTATAATCATCTATGAAGGTTACGAAGTACCTTTCTTGATTTCTCGTGGTGGTCCTTAAGGGTCCGCATACATCAGTATGTGTTAGTCCCAAAGGTCCACTAGCCCGTTCTCCAACATTTGTGAACGGTGACTTGGTCAGTTTTCCAGATAAGCATGATTCGCATTCATTGAAGGAGTCTGCATTTGTGGATTCAAGAATCCTCTGCATTTTGTAGCTTCTTGATGCGTGCCTTGCTTATATGACCAAGTCTATAATGCCATAACGAGGAATCAATACTATCAGTCTTGTTTCTTTTAGAAACTTGATAGATTTGGTCGTTTGTTTGAACATTTATTTCGTATATACCATGTCTAGGTTTAGCTTCGAAATAAAACATATCATTAAAATAAGCATGAATAGTCAAACCATCAAACTTATATTTAAATCCTTGTTCAAACAATGAAGAAACATAAACAATGTTCCTGGATAAACCAGGTGCATATAAACAGTTAACTCATTTAACTACAAGGCCAGAATGACATGTCAGAGAGTAAACCCCAGTTGCAAGAACCGGGACTTTCTTTCCATCGCCTACAATAAGCTCCATGTCGCCTTGTTTCAGTTTCTTCCACTTCTCAAGTTCCTGCAAAACATTAACAATGTGGTGACCACATCCAGTATCAAATACCCATGTATTAGAGGAAACAGTGAAAAGTTCAATAACATTTATTGACATACCTGATGAGGAACTCTGTTGAGAGCTTCTAGTCATCTTTAACTGTCACACCCCGTTGGTGCGGTATTCGGGTGTGACGATTGTTCAAAGCTTTTGGTCACGAGAAAAAGTAATAACAAAATTTAATCACATTTCAATTCTAATACCAAAATTTCTCCTAGAGGAGTTATATCATTTCATCATTGGTCTTAATATCCGAGCCACATACAAAAAGTTACAAGATCATCAGTTTATTAGCTACTAATATATATATGTAGTAGTAGTCACTTCAAAACAGCCCCTTTTCATTCGCACATGCACCCATACTTCGTAAGTGAAGCAAGCATCGTAAAAGATAAGCACGTAAGAAACATAGTCAGCCATTAGTTACCTAAAAAGCATACTTAAAAATGTCAACTAAACGTTGGTGATTTCGCAGGTTTAGATAAAAATATATAAACAGTATGATGCATATCAAATAAGTCTACAACCAACCCTGCACCCAGAAACCAGCTCCCAATCGGACTGAGTTCCTGAGTGTCAAGCCCCCAATAAGACTTTTGCCCTGTCACAAACATAAGTAAATACAAGTAGATTATATGCCGCATTGATCTGTCGGTCTTCCAGTGGGGTTCCCCAACTGTGCGTGGCGGATTCGCCAAGTACTACTACCCATATAACCCGTCGGCTCGACCAAGTTAATGGTGGTATAACGGAACAACGAACGGGGCCAACGTAACATTTAAAGGGTCTCATTTAATAAGCATCACAAAAATAATAATAGTACAAGTATGTCTTTCATCCAAAATGATTAAGGAAATGGGCTACGAAACTCACCTTAGTAGTCCTGCTAAG
>JBCNJP010011819.1:0-14878 GCA_039602395.1 Deinandra increscens subsp. villosa
ACAATTCTGAGTGAGAAGTGGTTGAGACAAAAGGAGCAGAAGGAGGAAGTTGGTGGAGATAAAAGGAGTTCGGATAACAAGAAGTGAGGAGGAGGATGGAAGAATCACAAAGACAAAATCCCCAAAAGAACCAGGGACGAGGTTTATACGAAATGCGGAAAGACTAGACACAGGTCAAATGTATGTAGGAGTGAAGTTGAGTGTCGAAGTGTCACAAAAAGGGCCACTATACACACCAATGCAGGGGGAGATGTGGAATGACAGAAATGTCATCGGCGTGGACACTACTCGGACCAGTGTCGGGGCCCAATTGTTTGTTATTTTTGTAAAGAAGAACGACATGGGAAGCCTGAGTGTTCGAAAATGAAAGAGGCAGAGAAAGGAAAAGGGAAAGACAAGGGAAGAGAAGGTGGAGCACCACGAGAAAATGCTCGGGTATTCGTAATAAATGCAGACGAAGCCCGTAAAGTTGATGATGTCTTAACTGGTATGTTTCCTATTAACAATTATTTTCTCAGTATATTGTTTGATTCTGGTGCAAATAGAAGCTTTATATATGTTGGTTGTAAACCTAAATTGAATTGCACCATACACAAATTTAACAATCCATATATAGTAGAAACTGCTAATGGACATGAAATAAGTATACAAGTTTGAGTTAGAATTATTACCTATGACATTAAGTGGCTTCGATATTGTGTTGGGTATGGATTGGTTAACCCACCAGCGTGAAAAAATTCACTACGATTCCAAGACAATAACGGTAGAGTCTGCAAATGTAAAGTTCACACCATTGTAGGAGAGAAATCAACAAAGCCCAAAAAGATCTTATCACTACTTCAAGCAAGCAAATGTCTGAGAAAAGCGTGCCAAGCCTTTATGGTAAATGTTCTGGAAGCACCAAAGAAGAAGAAGATAGAAGAAGTACATGTAGTCTCCAAATATGCTGAGGTGTTTCCATACAACTTGCATGGTTTACCACCAGACAAAAAAAAGTGGAGTTTCGAATAGACTTAGCTCCAGGAACAACCCCAGTTGTGAAAGTACCATATAGATTGGCACCATCGGAAATGCAAGAGCTAATAAGTCAATTACAAGAGCTTTTGGACAAATAGTTCATAAGACCCAGTTCGTCGCCTTGGGGAGCACCAGTGCTCTTTGTTAAGAAGAAAGACAGGTCGATGAGAATGTGCATAGATTATCGTGACCTGAATAAAATAACGATCAAGAATAAGTATCCCTTACCAAGAATCGATGATTTGTTTGATCAGTTGCAAGGTGCAACTTATTTTTTAAAAATTGATCTAAAATCCGGTTGTCATCAAATGAAAGTTCGAGAAGAAAACATACCTAAGACTGCTTTCCGTACAAGATATAGGCATTACGAGTTCACTGTTGATGTGCTCGGAACGGGCCTAAAATTTATATTAAAACCTAGACATAAGACACACCTAATTATACCGAGAGAACCTAAACCGAACCGAACCCTAAGGTAGTGAACCTGTCGGATTGTAGTAGAGCTAAGGAAGACCGGATATCGAACCTAGGACACTATTCTAGACAAGTCTTAACCTAAACCTAAGAATGAATAAATTGAGAATTTGATTTTGGTTTTTGGGAATTTAAATAACTAATTTAACTAACTTAATCAACTAACAATCGAAACAGGAAAACATAAGAGACAATCAAATTATGAGAGAGATACCACCTAGACCTAGAATCCTAATCAACACTTACAACCTTACTCGGCTATGACAATTCTGATGGTAGTTAGTTCACCTTTTAAGTCCTTCCCAACAGATAAATCTAACGTTCGAACAATTGGTTCACCTTTTGAGTTCTTCCCAAATCAACTAATCCTAACCACCTTCGAAACAATCTAGGGTATCTTAAGACTGTCGGAGCTACCACTAACTACCACAATTAACACGGAATAGCATATTAGTCAAATTCCTAGGAAACTTCCTTTTGAGACAATGTTATCCTAGTTCATTAACCAACCCGACAATCTATGACCTTCTGAGTCTCTAGATAAGCAGAACATTAAATTCAAGGCAATAATTATTAATTAATTCTATGATCTACAAATTAAGCAAATCACAACCAATAGAAAACACAAAGTCACACTATTAATATACATAACTAAAACCGAAAGACATTCGCAAGATAGGCAAGAACGAATTAATAATCAAAACCCTAACTTTAACATGCACACGCATTCAATTGCAATAACTAGTGGAATTTAAAGAATTATCAATACATCAATCAAATTGTCAATTACCGCATAAAAGTTGCAAACATTAATTAATTATCATAAGGTCCAGGTGGTATAGGCAATTTAGCCTACCATCATGTTAATGCTTAAACACATAATAAAGATTGAATCTTGAACAAGAAACATGATTTTAGGTTTAATCAAATACAAGAAAGTAAAAATTAGAAAGACCCGAATAAGTGAATAATAGTTGACTAATTAAAGCGGGTGAATTCCTCTTATTCCTAGCCTTCTTCTCTGCTCAAAAATCGTCCCTGTAGCTTCTTAGGTTAAAAGTAATGGTTTCCCCATTTCCCCACTCCATTTTTGGTGCCAACTCATCATTCCCCACCCCTTCCCATTTTTTCCCATTTTATGGATTATGGTTTCCCCACACCCCCAAATCCCCAAACACTTTTTATAATAAAATATTTAAAATAAAATACTAATAAAAACAAATACATTTTATAAATAAAAATTAAATCCTAACATTACAAATAAAAAAAAAACTCCTAAAATTACTTATTTAATACTTATTAAATCCTAAAATTACAAATTAAAAAAAAACTACTTATAACACCCGAAGAGTTTGGCTCGAATTTATTGAGCAATGGTTTTAGCCTCCTCGCTTGGGTCACGTTCAACCCTATCGAGCTCACGACACATTTGCTCGCGTTCTATTAGTTCGAGATGTTTATCTAGTTGTTCTCGAGCTTTTCGTTGAAGTTCGATCTTTTCGTTGCGGTTGGAAAAGAAATCGAACGGGTTCGACATGGTGTAGGTAAAATTTAGAGGGATTATAAAATTTAGAGAGAAGTATAAAATTTAGAGAGAAATAGAAGTTGAGTGTGAAAAGGGGTTGAATGGTGGGGTTTAAATAGGTAAAAATTTGTAAAAAGTAAAAAAAAAAAGTTGACCGTTGACTGGGGGGGGGGGGGGGCACACCAACGGCTCTCTCCCCAAATTTTGATTCTCGGCGTCGGGACCCCAACTCGCACCCCCGATCGGTGACCCCGAAATGTGGATCACGAATTCACGGTGTTCCCGATCCACCGAAACCCCCGAACCTCCCCGATTTGGGGCTCTCCCAAACCCATTACAAATACCCTTAGTCGGCTGAAAAGTGGTATGTCGTGGAGAGCCTTTTTTTTTCTTGCGTAGCCTCCTTTTACTTCCTGCCGTCTCCCTTTTTATTGTCAGATCCTCCTCGAATTAATCCTCCTCCTCCAAAATACAAGTCCAACTGACTAATAATTGCAGCCCAATCAAAATTAACTTACTATTATGCGTGACCCACCAAACCAGCCCAAATGTTTAATTTGTCTTTTTTTCTCTGATGCACGGAAACGGCAAGTTACCGCCGTATCGCGTACCGGAATCGTCGTGGGGACGGAAACGGAGACGAAACACCGGTGAAACGTTTTCGTCCCGCTTCCAGATCGCCGGAGACGGGGGGTGATCTTGGGGACGTTTCTCTTCCGCTTCCGTTCCGTTTCCGACAAGTTTCCGGCGACTTTCATCCGCTTCCATCGATTTCCAGCGTCCAGTTTCTCCCCCCCCCCCCCCCCCCCGCTTCCATCTCTTTCTTTTAGGCGTCTGACTTTTTCTTTTAGGGTTAAAATATGAATACGACTTAATTTCCTTGTATCTATTAATTTGGGAAAATGGCCCAATTGTAATATCCAATATATGATATCCTAAATCCCATACGAATTCTAGAGATTTTGTCGTTTGAAAAAAAAAATACGACCTCCAAAATCCCATAAAATATATATATATATATATATATATATATATATAGGTAAAAGATCCGTGTAGACCCCTTATTTTTTGTAGACCCCGTAGACCCCTTATAAAACTCAATAAAACTCATTAAAACTCACTAAAAATAAAACTCAGTTTTGTTAATTTAGTTTTTTTTATTTGCGATAAGCTTTTAAGAACAAAAAAAGACAATTAAAAAAAAAGAAAAACGAAAAACATTAAAAATTGAACATTTTAAGACAATGAGTTTTAAAAATCAACGAGTTTAAAACTCAATAAACTCAATAAAACTCAGTGTTGCGTTTAAAACTCATTATTTTAAAACTCATTGTCTTAAAATGTTCGATTTTTAATGTTTTTTGTTTTTTTTAATTTATTTATTTATTTTTTTGGTTCTTAAAAGCTTATCGTAATAAAAAAAACCAAATTTACAACACTGAGTTTTATTTTTATTGAGTTTTATAGGGGTCTACGGGGTCTACAAAATTTAAGGGGTCTACACGGAACCCTTCCCATATATATATATATATATATATATATATATATATATATATATATATATATATGTATGAATTTTGAAATTTACATCAATATATACATATATATTTTGGGGGTTTTGTTACATTATCTGTAATATATATTTATTTTTTATATGTATTTATTGCCGTACCCATGCCGTCCCCGTTTCTTGAATTTTTGAGTTTTGCCGTTTCCCGTTCCCGTACCAGTACCCGTTTCCCGTTCCCGTTCCCGTGCATCATAGCTTTTTTTTTGTTCCCTGGTCCACGAGAATAATATCATGCATCCATAATTCCTTTTTTTTTTCTCAAACTCCATATAGTCTCACGTGCAAATCTGGCATCCTTCATATTTCAATTTCCATTTGTGATGAAATTTTTACATATTTTTAATTATGCCCCTGAACTTTCATTAAAAGCAACACCGGTCCTCCATCATAGCTATAATGTCATACCATCCCCCTTGAACTCATACATCAACCTACAACCAAATATAATTAAACAATTTGAGCACATTGACCTAGTAAACACAATAAAAATAAAATTTTCAAACTCACACTAAATTGTACAAAAACGATCGAATATCACATTTAGACTCAAAAACTATAAAATAGACAAAAACAAGCAAAAATGACTCAAACTCGACTCAATTAATATACAAAATAGAAAGGAAAATTAGATGTGTTTGCAACACATTAACTGTCATGCCTTTTGGGTTAACTAATGCACCCGCAGTGTTCATGGATCTAATGAATAGAGTGTGCAAACCCTATCTTGACAAGTTTGTGATAGTTTACATTTATGATATCTTGATTTACTCACGCATCAAAAAGGAACATGAAGAGCAATTAAGAAAAATGCTAGAGGTATTGAAGAAGGAAAAACTTTATGCCAAGTTTTCCAAATGTGACTTCTGGTTAAGAGAAGTTCAATTCCTTGGCCATGTAGTAAATGATTCAGGAATACAACCTATCATGAAGTGGGAACAACCAAAGACTCATACAAAAATTCGACGTTTCCTTGGATTGGCAGGATACTACCGGAGATTTACCCAAGACTTCTAAAAAGTTGCTACGCCATTAACGGCACTGACCTAGAAAAATGCTAAGTTTAACTGGAAGCAGAAACACACCGATGCGTTCGAATTGCTGAAACAAAAACTATGCACTGCTCCAATACTATCCTTGCTAGATGGAAAAAAGGATTTCATGGTTTACTGTGATGCGTCCATTAACGGACTTGGTTGTGTGCTTATGCAAAGGGATAAGGTAATTGCTTACGGATCTAGGAAATTGAAACCACACGAAAAGAATTAAACCACTCATGATCTCGAATTAGGAGCAGTGGTATTTGCCCTGAAGATTTGGAGACACTATCTATACGGAACTAGATTTGTGGTCTACTCAGATCATAAAAGTCTCCAACATCTGTTCAACCAAAAAGAATTAAACATGAGGTAGAGACGATGGATGGAGGTGTTAAGTGATTATGATTGCGAGATCAAGTATCACCCAGAAAAGGCCAATGTAGCGGCAGATGCGTTAAGTCGCAAGTAAACCGCTACGAGTAAGGGCCATGATAATAAATGTTAGAGTAAGTTTGATAGACGAAATCAAGGAAGCTCAGGTAAAGAAACTAGAGAAACCAGGCCCGGAAAGAGAAGAAATGATGACTAAGGTCAAGCAACTTGAACGTGGTTCAGATGGAATCTTGCGGTTGGGAAACAGAATCTGGGTACCAGAGGAAGGAGGATTCCGGGAAGTAGTCCTACAGGAAGCCCACAAATCTAAATATACAATGTATCCACGTGGAGACAAGATGTATCAAGATCTTAAAACTCACTACTGGTGGCCGGGAATGAAAAAGGATATTGCCAGATACATAGGGAAATGTCCTGTGTGCTTGCAAGTAAAAGCTGAGCATCAGAAGCCGGCAAGTTACTTACAACAGTTAAAGATCCCTGAATGGAAATGGGACTTGGACGCCATGGATCATGTAACCAAATTGCCAAGGACAAGGGGTGGGAATGACACCATTTGGGTTATCATGGATCCATTAACCAAGTCAGCTCACTTCCTACCAATAAAAGAATCATGTCCTTTAGAATAATTGGCAAAGTTATATGTGAAAGAGATTGTTTCAAGGCATGGAGTTCCACTGTCTGTTGTCCCGGATCGGGATAGTCATTATACCTCTCGATTCTGGAAGGCATTTCATCAGCCTTGGGAGCCAAGTGTCACACCCCGGTCAACGGATTTGGGTGTGAGCAAGATGGAATCATAGTCGCAGATATACAGAACAACTTCTACTAAATTCAAACGTCATTTAAAATATAATACCATTCATGTTGCAGCGGAAAGTCGTGGTGAAATGATATTGTCTTACATTTAAATAAAAGTCTTAGTTTGATATTGAAATCATAAATCAGTTTATTTAAGATAGGTCGGGACTACGACTCCGATAAAGCATGGTCGAAAGTTACAGTGAAGCCCCATTTGCATGTCTTCCATGATAAGCTTAGATACCTGAGAAATCATGAGTTTAAAAAGGTCAACATAAAGTTGGTGAGGTTCACAAGTTTATGATTCTATGGTAAGTTTGTAAAAACAGTTTATAGTATGTTGGAATAACAGTTTACGGTATGTTGGAATAACAATTTACGGCATGTTGGGATAACAGTTTACGGCATACTTAAATGTTACGTTGGTTTACTGTCGTGGTTGTAAGATCCTACCATGAACCACAAATTCGAATACTAACGGATTACCCACTCATAGCATTCTATCCCAAGAATACCGAACATGCGAGAATAACTGACTTGTACCCCTTGACAATGTACGAAGTCAGGATTGGAGCTACCAATCTGGACAGGGTTGTCAACCCAAATAGATCTATTCACTAGTTATCGTTTCGAGCAGAACTAATCGAATTCAATTAATAGTGGGATTCGGTTGTACAAACGTTTATAACGTCTCTGTACCATAGTTTAGGATACAGAATGGAACATGTAGTCATACGGCTAACAGGTAAACCATAACATTAAGTAAAAAGCATTTTATCAGTTCATGATTTCTCCCCCATAAATGTAAAACAATTGTAAAGAAAAGGGGCTGTGAAACTCACTTGATTCAGTGATGATGATGGATTGCCGAGTGGCAACTAGCAAGTAACGTCCTAATAAAACATAAGACAACATGTATAAGGGTCCACTTAATCATTTGAGTAACGAAGGTTACCCAAATGATACCGGTCAAGTCTTGACGTATAATCCTGTTTGTATCGTTTTGAAAACCCGTTAGTTAATCAGTTTAAAATTAGTAAATGCTAATGTTCACGTATGAATGCATTTATGTAAATAAATACAAAGGATGAACATGCGATAACGTATCATGAAGATCAGTTCAATCAAGTCTTGAATATTGTTTTAAATAATAATATTTATTATTATTTTTAAGTTCGCTCGATCGATTGAATAGTTAATCGAGGTAAGTTATAATATATATATAACTAGAGTTGATAATTATTATTGAAATAATTATTCTAACTTGTTGGAATAATTTATCAAATTATTACAAGTTAAAGATTCAATGATTAAACAAAAGTAGGTAAATATTAAAGGTTATTTTAATATTAAACTCATGTTTTGAAAATTAGGGTTTTGAGTTAATGTAAACATAATTATTATTAAAAATAATTATATTAACAAACCAAAATGATTTTAACTCAAATTAGGGTTTCTAAAATTCATAAGGATAATTATTTGCTGAAAATAATTATTTACGATTTATTACATCGTAAAACATTTTTAAATCGTTTAAAGATTTCGTTTCAATTCCAATCGTTTAAAAATAAACATTTGATCCGGTTAAAACGTTTTGATTATTTTGATTTATTTAAAATAATCAAAAATATGTTTTTCATAGTTTCTATAAGTCTTTTGATTTTATTTTTTATAAAATCATTTCTAAATAACTTTATTTATCAAATAAAGTTAGAGTTTTAAATTTAAAGACTTTTGATAGAATTCTCAACATAAAACATTTTCACTTTTTGTGTAAAATCCAAGATTTATACTTTTTATGTCCAGTGACATAAATATGTTCTTTTATCATTTTTGATATAAAATATATTTATATATATTTTTATCCATTTCGTTTTTATAAAATCTAAACAAGTCTTTTAAGTCTTGTGTATTTAGATATTATATTTTTTTAAAATGTGACCATTTTATATAATAAACTCCAAGGTGACATTTTATGGCTATATTTATCCAAGTAATTTATATAAAATTACTAACTTAATATTTAACCATAATAAGTTCCTCTAAAGGTTTAATGTTATCATTTCATGTCCAAAGATCAAATTGACACATCTAAAGTCCATATTAGTTCCATGTATGTCACCAAACGTTATTTGTTCATGTTAATTGTCAATAGTAACATATTAGTTTATAAACAATATGATTAACAATTAAAATCACCAATAACGATTCTAACCATTTATAACATACTAAAACATGAAAATAACAATATTTAACCATGCAAAATATGTTAACACCATGAAATAACTAAATGGTTATACCAAATCATTTAGTTTGCAATTTAATCCATAGGTTTTAGCAAGTTATAACTTAAGTTTTAACGGGTAGTTGTCAAGACTCGTGGATCACTTGGGGCGTCTTAAAACGATAGAAACAAAGATAATAACCGATTTAAAGGACTCACAACGGGGTGTAAGTGAAACCCGAGAGAAACGAAGAAAGGTGACGGTTCGGGTGGCGGTTCGCGGTGGAGGACAGGAGTGGCATCAGGAGCACCGCAGCAGCATGTGCACCTCCGGCAATAGTAGTGGCGGACGGCAGCGGTTCTAGCGGTGATGGTGGTGGTTTTTTTCTGTCCAACGGAAAAGAGGGAAAGAGAGGGTGGCGACGGGGGTGGTTGTTGCTGTTAACGACGGGAAAAGAGAGGGAGGTGGCGGAGGCTGTGGTTGTGTTTCAGTGGCAGCAGTTCAGTGGCGGTGGTGTGGAGGTTGTTTAGCCAGAAAAACAGAAAAGAGGAGTAGGAAGGGTGGTGCGGCTGGGTGGTTGCTGGGATGCCGAGAAGAAACAAGGAGGAGGGGAGGTTGGCAGCGGCTCACGGCTGCACAGCAGCAGCATCCCGGCGGCTCAGGGGCTGGGGGCGGCAGTCATGGCAGCAGCGACCCCGACAGTGAAGGTGGTGATAGTTCACGGCGACGATGGTGGTGGTGGGTTGTGGCCGCCGAGACAAGGAAAACAAGGTGAGGGTGGTAGTTTTGGTTGTGGTTATTTCACCTAGAGGAGGAGACGGTGGGTCATGGTGGTAGTTGTTAGAGGCGGTGGTGGTGAGTGTTGAAGGTGATGGCAGTTCTTTGGTGGTGGTGTATACCCGTGAAAAAGAAAAGTGGTTTCTCTAGGCGGTGGTTTATGGAGGTGGGGGTTTGTGGTTCATGACAAAAAGAGAAAGAAGAAAAGGTGAGTGTGCTGTTGCTTGGTTGTTCATCGAGCAGAAGAAGAAAAAGGGAAGGGACAAAAGTGTTTGTCCTTACTTGTTGTTCATAAAAAAGAAAATAATTGAATGTTACTTTGGGGTTAGTTCATCACACAGAAGCAAAGCAAAGAGAGAGAGAGAGTGAGGTTGGTAAGGCTTGTGGTGTCTTGGAGTGTTGAGTCACCTAAAGACTATTTGGTGATAATTATCTAGCCTTAGGGGACTAGGTTAAGGGAGGTGGCCATGTCTTCCACCACACTATTTTATTAGTTAAGTTTTTCTATAAATCTAGCCATGTAGGTGATTTTATTTATAAACTTGTCATGTTTTATAAATTGGTTTAGGCATTATCATGGTTTACAAAATATTCAAGGGTTTGGGAAATAAAATAACCCATAACTTTTATAAATAACCAAAGTATAAAATTAGTAGAAGTTCATGACAATTTTTTTTAAAAAAAGAAATAAGTGGTAACAATCTTTATAAAGATTCGCAAGGTTGATGGGCTAATTTTAATTAAAATAAACTCATTAGATTTGGGATTGATATTGGGCCAAAATCATCTAAAAGAATTTTGGTTTTGGGCCGGTTTGACGATTTGGGCCGTACGGGTCCAAACGGGGCGCCGGTTCGAGGCCCGGACCCGTTGTGCATCGTTGGGTTTACGGATCGTCACGATCACTCGGTTTATCAAGATTATGTAACGGGTTAAGGTTTCGGGCTCTGGTTTAATTGTTTTAGGCTTATTGGGCCTATTGGGCCAAGTCGGGCCCAATTGGTTAATAGTTGAGGTTTGGCTTAAGTCTTGACAACGATTTCGGTTTGTGATGTTTTTATTTCGTAAAAACAATAGTTCGAGTCGGTTATAACAGTTTTTCAGAATTCAGATATAGTTTTCAGTTTTTCGCACGGTTTACGGATGACGTTTTTAGTTTGTCAGTTTGCAACAGTTTTAAGCTCGACCGTTCATATTGTTTAAAACCGAATAGTTTTAGACGATCGGTCGCTTATCAGTTTGTTGTGTCGGTTATATAAACGTTCGACACCAGTTCCGGATAAAATATAGAAATACATTTTATATTTATTTTCTTGTTAATGAAATTCCATAATAAATCCATGAAATCTTTATGAAATTTATGGGTATACGCTTCAAGTACAAACGCGGGATTAGGTTTACGTCATCAGTTAACAGTTAGGCACAGTAATTAACAGTTTAAACAGTAATCAGATCAGTTAATGCACATTAATACTTAATGAAAAAGTCAAAGTAAAGAGGTTTGACCTAGGTTTTCGGACGAGGTGTCACATTCTTCCCTAGTTAGAAGAATTTCGTCCCGAAATTCAGTTCTTGATCATTGGTTGTTTGTGACGTTTCCGAAAAGATGAGGGTATTTCAGACGCATATGGTCCTCGCGCTCCAAAGTATACTCTGGACCTCGCCGTGAATTCCAGCACACTTTGACAATGGGAATGCGGCTATGCTTCGTTCTCTTAAGGTCTCGGTCAAGTATCTTGACAGGTTCCTCAATAAAGTGGGGCGCTTTGTCAACTTGAACTTCGTTAAGTGGGACGACAAGCGTTTCGTCAGATAAGCATTTCTTAAGATCACTAACGTGAAAGACATTATGCAAACTGCTTAGCTATATGGGAAGGCGTAGTCGGTAAGCTACTGGTCTGATTGTCTTAGTGATTTCGAATGGACCAATGTAACGAGGGTTAAGTTTTCCTCGTTTGCCGAACCGGATGACACCTTTCCAAGGTGACACTTTTAACATGACGCGGTCACCCTTTAAAGGATAAGGGTTTGCGACGATTGTCGGCAGATAAATCTCAATATTCTGATAAAAGAACGAGGATTGACACACTGATGAACGAGGTTTTTGAGTATGAAGGTTTCTAGACAAGTCAGGGTTTCTCATGAATGGGCTCTACCAGGATTTTCATGTAGTTCAAATTACAATTATGTGTGCACCCACAATTGTGATTTGCCTTACATGATCGGCCTAAGCTTTGCTCATACTTGAGTTTTCAGTTTTCGTTGGAATATGCAATGTATCGGGAACAACATGGCTTATGAAAAAGCTTAGATATTGATTCGCTACCGGACGGGATCTAATGATAACAATAATGGAAATGCGGTTTGGCTCCTGTCTATTAGTCAGCAGTCTAAGATCTCAATAGGTTCTAGACAAGATGGGTGTGTAGGCCATTGGTCCAATCCGTTCCAGGATCTCAAGGGGACCGATGAGGTTTAAGCATACCTAGCTTTCCAGGCCTAGTTACCTCCGTCTGAGACAGAATCCATTATAGGTTTTTGAACCCCTTAAAGATTCTAAGGGTTACGTCGAGTGTTAACGTAGTTCTCCTGGAGATTACTTATGGCTTTCAGAAATTGAAAGGTCTCCTTAGTAGTTTCATGAACTATCACTGGACCAGTCAGATGACTGTTACTGGCTTCGGTCCAGCGAAGGGGTGAATGAAACTTTCTTCCATACAAGCCTTCGAAAAGGGGCGGCTTGAATATTCGAGCGATATCTATTGTTATAAGGAAACTCGGCGAGTGGAAAATGGTTCTCTCAACCATTGCCTAGGTTTGTCTTAAGTGACGATAATCTGTCACATAACTACGCAACGTACCTTTTTAAGGTCTGGATTTTTCCTTTTGATTTGGTCATCAGTATAACTCCTTCATACATACATTTTGTTGGATCCCTGGGTGGATGAAATATCTTGATTTGTGGACTTCATCAAACACTAGCCTTCCAAAGTTTCTAAAGCTAGGTACCCATAGTCTATCCAAAAAGTTCATGGTTCCATCAGGCTTTTCAATCAGTTGTTTCTCCATGTCATGCAGGCATTCATTTTCCAGATTCTCCGGCTTAAAAGCTTCGATTTGAACGTCACGAACTTGTGACGTGAGGTTCGAAGCGTATGGTCATACTTAATGCTCGAACACGACGTGGTTTGGCATGTTTTTTCCTGCTTAAAGCATCAGCTACGACGTTAGCCTTGCCCGGGTGATAACGAATCTCACATTCGTAATCGTTAAGCTGTTCAACCATCGTCGTCGTCACGAACTTGTGACGTGAGGTTCAAGCGTATGGTCATACTTAATGCTCGAACACGACGTGGTTTGGCATGTTTTTTCCTGCTTAAAGCATCAGCTACGACGTTAGCCTTGCCCGGGTGATAACGAATCTCACATTCGTAATCGTTAAGCTGTTCAACCATCGTCGTTGTCTCATGTTTAGCTTTTTCTGGTTAAAGATGTGCTGGAGGCTCTTGTGATCGGTGAATATGACGCACCGAGTCCCATAGAGGTAGTGCCTCCAGATTTCGAGGGCAAAGACAAATGCTCCAAGTTCTAAGTCATGAGTCATGTAATTCTTCTCGTGAATCTTCGGTTGTCGAGAGGCGTAAGCGATGACTTTCTCATGCTGCATCAGTACGCAACCCAAGCCTTGATGCGAAGCATCACAGTATAAAATGAAATCGTCGATTCCGCCTGGTAAGGATGGGATTGGGGCGTTCCAAAGTTTTTGCTTCAACAACTGGAAAGCAGTTTTAGTTTTATCATCCCAGATGTACTTTTTATCTTTCTGAGTTAGAGTGGTTAGAGACTGGGCTATCTTGGAAAAGTTTTCAATGGATTGGCGATAGTAGCCAGCGAGACCTAAGAATTATCGAATCTCAGTTTGGGTCGTGGGAGTACTCTAACCTTTGATCGTTTCAATCTTGGACGGATCAACGTGAATGTCATGGTCGTTGATCACTTGACCCAGAAAGTGTACTTCGCGATTCCAAAAGTCACATTTGGAGAATTTCGCGTAAAGCTCTTCTTTCTTCAGCAGTTCTAAGATGAGTCCCAAATGTTCCTCGTGTTCTTTCTTACTACGTAAGTAGATAAGAATATCGTCAATGAACACGATAACAGATTTATCCAAGTATGGTTTGCACACGCGATTCATTAAGTCCATGAATACGGTCGGTGCGTTAGTTAAACCATGTGGCGATGGTGATGTGGACCATTTATAAATAAAACATGTGGCAAAATTTTTATTGCTTTATTAGGATTATAAGATATATAATCATAATAAATGTAAACAAATTTAATTTTAAATAATAATTAAATATTAAATGATCCGAGCCGACCTCAAGCTTGAATAATTATTCATGAGTCGAACTCGAGCCTAGACGAACTCTATCTATATAGGATAGGATATAGTTGAGACAAGGTATTACCCTTTTTAGTACCAGATTGGGATTTAGTCTAAGAACCGGTTACACAAAGCACATGAAAAGTCATTATATAATGGAAAGACATTACAATACCTCATTTATAAACTAATCATATAGCAAATCAAAAACTGTTAACAGGAACTTTGATTTTTTTTTTTTTGAACGGCCAACGAATGTCCCGGAAAACCCGGGGACTATTTACACCAGTTGAGCTCATTCCAGGGAAAATCCACCTCCGCGAGCGGCCGGGTGGTAAAACCTGGGAGCTCAGGGATCGAACTGGTGACCTTTCAGCCCCAAGTCTCCCCTCATCGCCAATGCCCCTTCCAAAGTGCTGTCCGTAAGAATCGAACCTGGGGACTATTTACACCAGTTGAGCTCATTCCAGGGAAAATCCACCTCCGCGAGCGGCCGGGTGGTAAAACCTGGGAGCTCAGGGATCGAACTGGTGACCTTTCAGCCCCAAGTCTCCCCTCATCGCCAATGCCCCTTCCAAAGTGCTGTCCGTAAGAATCGAACCTGTGTCTCAAGTAGAGAACACAAGCTTCCTACCACTACACCACAATGGAAGTTGCAGAAACTCCCACGCAGAAACT
>JBCNJP010011820.1:0-14877 GCA_039602395.1 Deinandra increscens subsp. villosa
TATTCTACTATCCGATAGGTACACTTGCCTTAGGGTTCGGTTTAGTTTAGGTATTTTCGGTAAAATTAGGTGTGTCTAGGTCTAGGTTTTTATTACATTTTTAGGTACGTTCCGAGCACATCAGGTTTCGCACCCCTCAGGGTCCAAGGGATGTGTCCTACTAAAGGAAACAATAGTTGGTAAGGTTCACACCTTATAAACCACTTTTGGTTTCAATCCCCAACCAATGTGGGATGAGTTAACATGCTATACTTAGCTTTTTCTCTCTAATTTTCGCAGTTTCACTAGTTACGAGACCTCAACTTTGAGCTTCGATATCTCATTCATACGAGCTCGGATTTGGACGTGGTTTAATGCGTTGGAAAACCCTCACAACGTACTACACAAACCTATAAAGTACAGAGGCAACAACCTATGTTATCTGTATTTTATTTTAGTCCAAAGTTGGTGAAAAACTCATTTTCACACTTAGTGAAAAAACTCATTTTCCACTAGTTTTTCTCCCAAAATTCCAACAATTTTAACGGTTTAAAAAATTAATTAATTATCATCATCATAACATATTTTTATTATATAATTATGATTAATAATTATTTATATTTTTAAACATATCACTCAATCATATCACTTTTAAATCTGTACCTTTTTCACAACAAAACTTAATGCATCCAACTACTATCAAAAGGCATTTGGCTCAATAGTTTATGAACCTTCAAAGAGGATTTTCTCAAGTAGTGGCCTTGATGATGTTTCTGGGTGACTTAATTTTGGAGTGTCAAATCCAGTATAAATGGTTGCAATCCCGTCTCAAGAAAGCTCATTCGGATATTGAATATTTTTGGTAGTTTCAAACGTCCGCTAAAAAAACATCCAACTACTTTTAAAAAAAACCATCACATGTTAATGCACGCTAATGATGCTAAACTATAACCCCCTTGTTTATGTGTAAGGGTGTGGGGTATGGCTTCGGCTTCCCAGGCTTCCTTGGTTACTTTCGGTTTTCACACCCTCTCAAGCAGCTTTGCTTTCTTCGGTTTCATTTTCAAGCCTACCGGCTTTGTGAAACCGAGTGAAACCGATGAGTGTGTGAGGATATTCGTAACCATTTGAAGCTTAAAGCTTCAAATCCTCCAAGCCTAAACTATTCCCAATAAAAATAAAGTATAAAGCTTTAAATTCTCTCTCAACCTTATTTCTCATGTGTCATTATCTTATTAGATAAAATTTTGAGTAAATTACAGATTTCGTCCTTGTGGTTTGCCGAAATTTCACCTATAGTCCTAAGTTTTCAGGGTCTTTTGTTTAGTATTAGATTCGGTTTAAGTCTGCTTTGAGTTGTTTATTATGCTTTTAGTTAAGTTTGTGTCTTTGGGGTCTTGTTTATGTTTTTGTGTGTTTTTGCAGGAGTTTAGTGAATTTCCGAGGCTACGATAAGAAAGGTTAGAAGGTTGTAAGAAGAAAACAAAGAAGAAGTGCTGAACAACCTGTCCCAGGCGTATCGCCTGGGACCTGATGACTTTTAGGCGATACGCGCGGAAAAGGGAAGTCAACGAGGGTCTTAAGTCGGTTTGACCGACTGTTTTGTCGCGACGTCAGCTCTAGGCGTATCGCCTAGCCGTATTACACCTCCAAGCGATACGCTTGGAGGCCCAAAACCCGCAGAAAAAGGAAATTTCGTATAAATTCGACTTTTAGGGTTCAATTCGGGAGAACACGACTTCCAGACGAACTCAGAGGTGATTTTGGGCGACTTGAAGAGCAGAGAAGGCTTGGGACTTGAGAAGAAACATCGGGAGATCAAATCATTCGACCAGATCATAATCGTTCTACCGGGTTTCTTTCTTTATTCTTGATTAAACTCTAGACTCAGTTATGTTTGCTGTTCAAGATATGATTTTTATTGTGTTTTCTGCATTGAACATGATTGTAGGCTAGGCGTTTAACACCGCCTAGACCGTTATGATGAACAATTAATATTTATGACTTTGTTTGGCTTTTGACAACTTGATTGATGTAATGTTTCTTTAAATTCCATTATTGACATGATTGTATGCATATGACCACTAGAGTTAGGGTGTGAATTGATTTACTAAACTGCTTAGCCTGCGAATGTCTTTCGGTTTGGGTTGGGTAATCGATTGCGTGACTGTGTGTTTGTGATTGATTTGGTTATCTGTCTTGATTATCATAGTTTAGTATTTTAGTGAATCTCCTTGAGTCTAGTGTGCTGCTCTAGTTAGACAAGCCGGAAGGTGATAGCTAGGTCGGGTAGTCGAGTTGATTAGTGGAATAGGATCACATCGCCATCGGGAGAGGGATGCCGTAGGAAATTAGTTAGCTTGCTATTCCGTGTCAGTTATGTTGATTAATGGTAGTTCCTGCTAGCTTAAGGTGCCTTAGATTGTTTCGAGGGTGGTTAGGTCTAGTTGAGGTTGGATGTACCCACAAGGTGAACTCCTGTCCGAACGTTAGGAACATGTGCTAAAAAGGACTTAAAAAGTGAATTAGCTGCCATCAGAGTTGTCATAGCCAGATGAGTTGTAGGTGTTGGTTGGGATTCTAGGTCTAGGTGGTGTCGTTCTCATATCTGATCATTTCCTGAGTTTCCTGCTGTCCGTTTGTTAGTTGCGTTAGTTAATTTTAATTCAAATCAAATATCAAATCAAAACCCAAATTACTCAGTATTTCCGTTTTCTAGGTCTAGGTTAAGTCTTTGTCTTTAGAGTGTCCTTAGGGTTCGATATTCCCGGTCTTGCCTTAGCTATTCTACTATCCGATAGGTACACTTGCCTTAGGGTTCGGTTTAGTTTAGGTATTTTCGGTAAAATTAGGTGTGTCTAGGTCTAGGTTTTTATTACATTTTTAGGTACGTTCCGAGCACATCAGGTTTCGCACCCCTCAGGGTCCAAGGGATGTGTCCTACTAAAGGAAACAATAGTTGGTAAGGTTCCCACCTTATAAACCACTTTTGGTTTCAATCCCCAACCAATGTGGGATGAGTTAACATGCTATACTTAGCATTTTTCTCTCTAATTTTCGCAGTTTCACTAGTTGCGAGACCTCAACTTTGAGCTTCGATATCTCATTCATACGAGCTCGGATTTGGACGTGGTTTAATGCGTTGGAAAACCCTCACAACGTACTACACAAACCTATAAAGTACAGAGGCAACAACCTATGTTATCTGTATTTTATTTTAGTCCAAAGTTGGTGAAAAACTCATTTTCACACTTAGTGAAAAAACTCATTTTCACACTTAGTGAAAAAACTCATTTTCCACTAGTTTTTCTCCCAAAATTCCAACAATTTTAACGGTTTAAAAAATTAATTAATTATCATCATCATAACATATTTTTATTATATAATTATGATTAATAATTATTTATATTTTTAAGCATATCACTCAATCATATCACTTTTAAATCTATACCTTTTTCACAACAAAACTTAATGCATCCAACTACTATCAAAAGGCATTTGGCTCAATAGTATATAATGTGGATAGTGGTTAGAGTTTATGAACCTTCAAAGAGGATTTTCTCAAGTAGTGGCCTTGATGATGTTTCTGGGTGACTTAATTTTGGAGTGTCAAATCCAGTATAAATGGTTGCAATCCCGTCTCAAGAAAGCTCATTCGGATATTGAATATTTTTGGTAGTTTCAAACGTCCGCTAAAAAAACATCCAACTACTTTTAAAAAAAAACCATCACATGTTAATGCACGCTAATGATGATAAACTATAACCCCCTTGTTTATGTGTAAGGGTGTGGGGTATGGCTTCGGCTTCCCAGGCTTCCTTGGTTACTTTCGGTTTTCACACCCTCTCAAGCAGCTTTGCTTTCTTCGGTTTCATTTTCAAGCCTACCGGCTTTGTGAAACCGAGTGAAACCGATGAGTGTGTGAGGATATTCGTAACCATTTGAAGCTTAAAGCTTCAAATCCTCCAAGCCTAAACTATTCCCAATAAAAATAAAGTATAAAGCTTTAAATTCTCTCTCAACCTTATTTCTCATGTGTCATTATCTTATTAGATAAAATTTTGAGTAAATTACAGATTTCGTCCTTGTGGTTTGCCGAAATTTCACCTATAGTCCTAAGTTTTCAAAAATTATGGATTTCGTCCCCAACGTTTGCCAAAACGTTACGGATATAGTCCCTGAGATGGATGACCGTTAAAAAATTTCCGTTAAGTTGATGTTAAATGACTAATATACCATTGTCTTTAATAATTAATTACATAAAAGAATAACAGGTGGGCCATTAGTTCATCTTCATCCCAATTTACCTCCTTCGCTGCCGGTCTTTAATAATCACCTTGTCGCCACCAATACCTTGCGAGTACTATCTCCGTCACCACCATCTCCTCCGGCGAAACCCATCTCTACGAACCACCATTCATCTCCGGCAACACCTTCACTAATCACCACCTGTACCTACCACGGTAATCCCCACCCCACCTCCTGTAGTTCCCCAGCACCACCAACGATTAACTTTGAACCAGGAGAGAGAAATGGGATTATGAATCACCTACAGCATCATCAACGATTAACTGAACCAGGAGAGAGAAACGGGATTATGAATCAAACAAGATCCATATTAACACGTTTTCAAAGCGTATAACCTTGAACCAGTTTAATCCTCAAAAATCGATCGAATCAAGAAATTGAATACGCTACTGTGCTCGGAATCGAAAACTGAATCAAACAAGATCCATATTAACACGTTTTCGTGATGATTTGAAGATCGACCATGAACACGTGAATCTCAAATTCTTTCCGGCAATGGCAATCTGGAACCAGAACGACGGCGATGAGAGGCGAACCTGCATATCTCCGATGGATGTCTATGAGGGTGAGGGTGGTTGAAAAGAACTGACTTCTCCGGCCACCCCCTGCGACCACCGTGCAACGATGAGCTCCAGAACCGGCGACCTGACGACCTCGCAGCGATATTTGTTAATCGATTGAACGGATCTGGTGGTGGCTTTCGTGGTGGTACGTTCGTGGCCGGTCACCGGAGATGGCGTAGATGGTGGTGGTTTGTCCTTGTGACTGGTGATGAGAACGTGGTGGTGGTTTCCGTCGGATTTCTTCAATCTGACCAGTGATGAGAACGTGGTCCTTTGTTTCTTTTTTTTTTAATTTTTCATTAATATTAAAGAAAAGGGTATAATGGTCAATTTATATCCATTTAACAGAAATTTTTAACGGCCATCTAATAAAAGGACGAAATCCGTAACGTTTTGGCAAACGTTGGGGACGAAATCCTTAATTTTTGAAAACTTGGGACTATAGGTAAAATTTCAAGAAACCACAAGGACGAAATCCGTAATTTACTCTAAAATTTTTGAAGTATAAGACTTCGTTTGCAGCCATGCCCAACATAAAAAAAAAAGTGTGTAGTTAACACTATTTTATTACTATATAATAATAATAATAATAATAATAATATTATTATTATTATTATTATTATTATTATTATTATTATTATTATTATTATTATTATTATTATTATTTCTTTTGGAATATTTTTCTCAGTATGTATCTTAACTCGACGTCCAAATTTTAAGTTGAGGTCAGTTGAAATCAAATCACTAATGATAACTTATCGTTAAAAAATAGTAATAAAAGTACGAGCCAGCTAAATGTACAGTCGGAAAAGACAAAAACACAATCTACATCTCACAACGCAGCGTTTTGGCCAAAACGCTGCGTTTCGGCCTGAATACCGACAAATGTACAGCCCTAATTACTGATTGGTCAATGATTATGTCGTTAACTACGCAGCGTTTTAGATAAAACGTAGCGTTAGAATGTCTCGTTTCGGATAAAACGCAGCGTTAGAATGTCTGGTAGCATTAATTAAGACCAAAACGCTGCGTTTTAAGTAAAACGCTGCGTTTTAAGTAAAACGCAACGTCCTGAGATGTTTTAATAGCAGGACCCTAAAAGTACGTATTCGAATTAAGTACTCGTTTTTTTTTCTTTCTCATTTTGTTTTCCAAATACATATAAATTATATCTTCTAGATAGTTATAAAAATCTCAATGGTCAACAATCCCCAAATCTAATGGTCAATCTAAAATCTTAAAACCGTAATATATACGTTACAAAAAAAATATAAATAAGAAAGTAGGCTTGTTGTGTATTATTGACCTACCAAAAACTAAAAGGGGGGCATGTGAAAGAAGGAATAATAGTGATGTGGTGGCACGCCAGGTGTCCAGATCGAACAGGATTATAGTTACGTTACCATAAAAGGAGAGATCCCACAATGGAGGGCATCGGACACGTGTGGGTTAGTCCTGTTTTGGGCAATAAAGATTGGCATGTGATGTTTAGCGACTTTTTTCATAGATCCTTGAGCCGACATTTATTTACTACAAAAGGACAAACAGTTGTTTCCTATTATAGGGAGCATCCTCCATTGTTTCTTTATGCGATTCCTCCCATCTGTTGGGTACCGTGTTTTCTACTTTAAGCAAATACGTGTTTAGTTTCTTTTATTATTTTTACTAGCTTTTTTTTGAACAGCGATTTCATTAAACGAACCGACACCCTATCTAGCAAGGAGCCAGGAAAGGGCCGCAACACAACACACAAAAACAAGGAGGGGACTTACATAATAAACTTGTCCCAATTCTTCCAAGAGAGACTCACCCACTTACCTCTATTTTTAACCCAAAGAAAACTCAAACACTTGATTTCTTTAACCATAACCGAAATACAAGTCTTCGAGCCTTCAAAAGTCGCCTTGTTCCTAGAGATCCAAATCACCCAACAAGTTGTGAGCACAACCGCGAAAAAAATCATTTTAGCCTTCCGATCAAAATGGGACTCTTCAACGAAATAGATGAATTGAGACGGAATTCCACATTGAGTTTGTATAGTGAGTGAGTTTGCCATGCAAATAATGACTGGATTCATTTTCAGTTTGCCATGCAACTTCCTGACGGATTCGGCTGATGGGCGATCGACTCTTAGACCGGCGGACATCTTGGTCTTTGGGTGGATAGGAGGGAAGCATGCATGTCTGGATCTAACTGGGGTCTCCCCTCTGGTGGGCTTGGGGCCTGGGGAGTTCAAAGAGGGCCAGGCGGCTTCTAAGGCTGCGATGGGGAAAGTGAACAAGCACGAAAAAGCGTGCATTGAAAATCAACATGTGTTTGTTCCTTTTGCCTTTGACACCTTTGGGTTCCTCGCCTCTGAGGCCGTGGAAACTCTGAGTAGAGTTCAACGGGTCATGCATGGTAATGTGGTGACCTCTGGTGCTAGGGATGTTGTTTTCACGAGACTCAGTTTTGCTATTCAGAAAGGCTTGGCGGCGCAGCTTGTTGCCCGCCTCCCTTGCCCACCGGGGTGATTGTCCACTTGTATTTCTGTTTCTTAATCTCTAATATCATATTAATGATAAAAAAAAATTAAAACATTAACGAGATACATGAAACAATATATAATAACAACTTACGAGACCAAAAACGTGTGAAAAAGCACACACACAACCAAATATATTATATATTTTTAAGACAAGTTTGTTTTCGATCGTTTAAACTTATACTTGGGTGTTTAGAAAAAAAACAAAAAAAACTATGAATCTAGTTTTTTTTTAACGTTAGCAAGCAATGTTTATTTGAGGAAAATCAGATTGGAGCCTAAGTTAATATTTTGATTAAATAAATAAAATAATAATTCAAATACGACACATTGGGATTGGATGATTTTTGTTCTAGCTTCAAACTCACGGCCAAAGTTATGCGTAAAATAACTAACGTCACCACTCACGCCTGTGAGGGGCGGTGTCCCATGGCATGAGTGGGTTTCACGCCACTATCCACACGGATATATTGCATAGTCTAAGAGGAAAACATCTATATTTGACGAAACCAAGATTCAAACCTTATACTTATACCGATGAAAATTTATTGGATAATAAAAAGTGTTGATAATTTTTTATATAAAGAATTATTAAATAGTGTGTAAACTTTGAGTAAGTTATAATTGTGTCACCTTCTGGCTCTAAAAATAATAATATCAATAAAGAATTATATATACGACCCTCGACTACTTTGGCGTCAATTGTCATAGTGTAAACTTTTATTATCTTTTTGTTTTTATTAGATTTTTTATTTCATCCCAAATAAAAAGCTTCTAACGTTTGTTCCTGTCTTTGGTATGGCAATTCCATATCTTTTATGACTAGACATCTCGAGTTTTTTTTTCTGCTTACTTATAATGTTCTTTTCTTCACCATCAAGAGATACTTTCGTATCTAACTAAAGCCCCTAGTCTAAATCGTTGATCTTGATCTCGGGTCTCTCGGCCTGTATAACACGGGATGACGGGTGACTACTATGAACCGCGGGAAATCTCTAACCGAAATATAAAAACATCTATCGGCTTAATTATAACCAGACGCATGTTTGTACACGGGTGACCATGTCGACATTCTCTACAATTTTTTGCAAAATCTAGAAAATGTTAATTTTAAAAAGCTTTTTTTTTCATTCTTAAAATAATTTCCATGAAGAATGTTTCTTTTTAGGCAAGTTTGCTGAAAGAAAGGTGTTGTTCTAAGAGTTGGATGTGGGCTCCGAATAGTCATGGAACAACATGATAGATATAACTAATTTGATTTCCAATAAAAGAAAAAATTTAATGCTTCCGTTACTTATTAACAATAAAATACGTTAAAAGGTAACATGAATAGTAACTTGTGAGTTCATATTATCTAGGGGTGGAACTATAGGAGGTCCAATTGACCTTCTGTAAAGAAAAAACGTTTATGTACCTCCGACGTCTTTTTTTGTTATTTTATTAATTTGACCCTCTTAAATTTTATATGTTCATTGCTAACGCTGAATTCCCAACGAAACACTAGAAATCGGTAAACTACTAGTGTCATATAAAAACTCTTCTCGCGATGCTTTGTCTCTTTATCATTTCATCGGACATAATTAATTTTTTGAATGATCTCAATATTAGACCGTATATATGTTTATGTATATCGTTATATATTTGAGGGTGTGGTCTGTAATTATGTAACTTATATATAGGGGGTCATGTAATTGTTATGAAGGGGAATCAATTATCATAAACACTTTTATGGTAATCAGAGCAAAATTCCTGGAACCGTAATCACCCTCTAAACCACAGCCGGCCCTACCTCCTTGTCTCCCTCGATTTTTTTCTGCCGGCTATGTCTGATCCAGAGAAGACAGCGGACTCCTCCAAACCTGCGGCTACGGCCGTCCATCCCGCATACATGGTCAGTAACCTCCATCAACGGGTCAAAATTCTTGATGGAACCAAGATCACCTACTCTTGTTAGGTGAAACTTTTCAAAGTTCATGCCACGGCACATAAAGTGCTTGATCACATCGACGGTACGAAACCCCCCGCCGACGATGATCCTGAATACCGTCAATGGAAAGAAATTGATGCGCTCGTGCTTCAGTGGATTTATTCCACTCTGTCGGACGAGTTTCTTACCCGTGTTGTCGATCCCGACATCACTGCGTATGAAGCATGGCTCAAAATTAAAAACATCTTCTTGAGCAACAAAGGTTCTCGTGCCTTAGCTTTGGAGCATCAGTTCACAACCCTCACTCTCTCTGCATGCCAGTCCATGGATGACTACTTTCAAAAGCTTAAGGATCTGGCAGAACAATTAGCTGATGTGGATCGCCCCGTCTCCGATGATCGTCTCGTGTTACAAATGGTTCGAGGTCTCCCCGCAGAATACGACATGGTCGCAGCCCTGATCAATCAAAATTCCTACACATGGGACAATGCCAGAGGTATGATACAACTCGAGATGCACCGTCTTGCCGCCCGCCAACCCCCTCCCACAGCCTTGGCCTCTACCCGACAAAACAACCTTAACCCGAACCCCAACCCAACCCGTCCCGCTGATCCCTCCCGACCCTCTGAACCGACTCGGCAATACGACCCAAACACCCCCCAATATCGTGGTCGACCCCGCAACTATACCCCACGTAATAATTCTGGTTGGCGCAATAATAATCGGGGCCGCAATGGACGTGGACGGTTCAATAACAATCCTGCCCATTATGGATCCCCCTGGCCACAAAACTATCCTAACAATGGGCAAAATAACCTCCCTTGGACCCCTCCCCCATCGCCTTATCCAACTCAGCCTTCCAATGCACCCTGGCCCAACTCTAATGGGCCAACCCACCCCTCCTATAGTCAACCCAACACTCACCATATCCACTATGCTGCCCAGCCACCTAATGCCTCCAATCCCGAGCTCTTAAATGCGCTGCGACCCACTGATCGCGCTCAGGCCGTCCACAACACTCAACATTATAATGATCCATCGTGATACATGGATACCGGGGCCTCGAACCACATCTCAGCTGATCCAGGTAAACTAACTTCTCCCGTGTCGTTGTCTAATACTACTATTTTCGTTGGGAATGGTCAAACGTTGCCTATTCATGGGTCCGGTAATGGCTTTCATATCCTCCCAAACAAAACCTACCGCTTACAAAACATACTTCACTCCCCACATGTTATTAAAAATCTTTTATCTGTTCGTCAATTTACTCGGGATAACAATGTTTCAATTGAATTTGACCCACTTGGCTTTTCTTTGAAGGACCTTCGGAGTGGAATCCTGCTTTCCCGCCACAATAGCACGGGGGACTTATACCCGTTCACTGAGCCCGCTTTGATCCAACTGTCCAAGTCACAGCAACCATCCTGGCACAACCGTCTCGGTCATCCAGGAGGCACTATCCTAGATTTTCTTTCTCGTAATTTCATTATTCGATGTAATAAAACTGATTCTAATTTTGTTTGTTCGTCATGTCAACTTTCCAACAGTAAACGTTTACCTTTTGTTGATTCTACATCTTCTACGTTTGCACCCTTTGATATAATTCACTGTGACTTGTGGACATCCCCCATCACCAGTAATGCCGGTTATAAATATTATATGGTGCTCATTGACAATCTTACTCAATACGTTTGGATTTATCCACTCAAATATAAATCTGAAACATTTACAAACTTTACCAAATTTCATAACTTGATCTCCACTCAATTTAATATGAAAATAAAATCCTTTCAGTGTGACATGGGGGGTGAGTTTGATAATGCCGCCTTCAAAGAATTTGCATCTAGTCATGGCCTTGTGTTTCGTTTCTCGTGTCCGCAAACCTCTCCACAAAACGGTAAAGCGGAACGAATGATTCGCCGTTTAAATGACATGATCCGGGCTCTCTTAATTCATGCTCATGTTCCCCCCACTTATTGGGTCGAGGCGTTGCATACGGCCACTTATCTTCATAATATCCTACCGTCAAAACGGCTCAACTACCACACTCCCCTTTACCGTCTTTATCGCCGACACCCCACATACGAACACCTTCGTGTTTTTGGGTGCGCTTGTTATCCTAATATGTCGGCGACTCAACCTCACAAACTCGCACCGCGTTCCTCACGGTGTATCTTTCTCGGCTATCCAGCCGATTTTCGGGGATATAGGTGTCTTGACCCCCTCACGGGCCGGGTTCACCTTTCACGTCATGTTATTTTTGACGAAACCTCCTTCCCATTCAATGAGCCGATCACCCCTACCACTTACAACTTCCTTGATGACACCACCCCCCTTCATTTTTTCGTTCCCCCAACCACACCCAATACCACGTCTCCCATCCAGCCCCCCACGTCAGACCCCATATCGCCCCCTCAACCCACATCTACCTCCAGTTCGGCCCGCTCCCCAACCTCTCCATTGGGCTCACCGGCCCAGTCTCCTAGCCCTGCATTCCACTCGCCATCTCCCAGTCCAGCGTCTACTACTCCCACACCACCACCGCCCTCGGTCAATGAGCACCCTATGCGCACCCGATCCAAAGCCGGCATCTCGAAACCGAACCCACGTTACCACCTCCACACCTCCACTGACACCATCTCTCCTCTTCCCGTGTCCTACTTGAAAGCCTTATCGGACCCACATTGGCTACATGCCATGAACACCGAATATAGTGCGTTGCAGGCTAACAACACGTGGGAGCTAGTTCCGAGACCGTCCAACAGTCCAGTTATACGTAGCATGTGGCTGTTTCGCCACAAATTTAAACCGGATGGCACGCTGGACAGGTATAAAGCCCGGTTGGTATGCAATGGCAAATCTCAAACTGTTGGGGTTGACTGTCTTGATACATTTAGCCCGGTTGTCAAACCCGCAACGATCCGGACGGTTCTTGCTTTGGCCACTTCGAGAAAATGGCCCATTCACCAACTGGATGTCAAAAATGCCTTCTTACATGGGCAATTGGAGGAAACGGTTTTTATGCATCAACCTCCGGGTTTTACTAACGAGCAATTTCCAGATTATGTGTGCACGTTGAACAAATCCCTTTACGGGCTCAAGCAGGCTCCCCGGGCTTGGTTTACCAGATTTTCCAAATTCATTCTCTCCAAAGGTTTTCGGAGTAGTCGCTGTGATACATCCCTTTTTACATTTCATCGTGGGTCTCAGACGGCGTATCTGTTACTTTATGTTGATGACATCGTTCTCACAGCTTCGGATTCAGGCCTTTTAAAATCCATCATTGATATGCTTTCCTCTGAATTCGCAATGACAGACATGGGGGCGTTACACCATTTTTTGGGAATTGCAGTCACTCGTGACGACACCGGTTTATTTCTCTCCCAGAAACAGTTTGCGAAAGATATCTTATATCGGGCTAATATGTCGAATTGTAAGCCGAGCCATACACCAGTTGACACATCCGCTAAACTTAGTGCGACCGACGGGGATCTTTTATCGGATGGTACCACCTACCGTAGTCTTGCGGGGGCTTTGCAATATCTCACCTTCACCAGGCCAGACATTACGTATGCGGTACAACAGATTTGTCTATTTATGCATGCTCCTCGGGAACCCCACCTGGCATTCCTTAAGCGGGTTCTCCGCTACATTCAGGGGACTATAGATTATGGGTTACGGATTTCCGCCACATCGTCCACAACTATCACTGCCTACTCTGATGCGGATTGGGCCGGCTGTCCCGACTCCCGCAGGTCCACGTCTGGCTACTGTATTTTTCTTGGAAACAATCTCGTTTCCTGGTCGTCTAAACGACAGCACACTATTTCCCGGTCCAGTGCTGAGGCCGAGTATCGCGGCGTTGCCAACACTGTTGCTGAGGTAAGTTGGCTCCGTAATCTTTTGTTAGAGCTTCGAGTTCCTATCACTCGTGCCACCGTTGTCTACTGCGACAACGTTTCTGCCGTTTATCTTTCAGAAAATCCTGTCCAGCACCAACGCACGAAGCATGTTGAGATCGACCTTCACTTTGTCCGTGAAAAGGTCCAGATTGGTCACATCAAAGTCTTACATGTTCCTTCTGCTTTTCAGTACGCTGATATCTTTACGAAGGGCTTGCCTCGACAACTTTTTCAGAGCTTCAGATCCAGTTTGACCGTCCGCTCTCCTACCGCTCCAACTGCGGGGGACTATTAGACCGTATATATGTTTATGTATATCGTTATATATTTGAGGGTGTGGTCTGTAATTATGTAACTTATATATAGGGGGTCATGTAATTGTTATGAAGGGGAATCAATTATCATAAACACTTTTACTCAATCCCACCCCCAATTTACACTATTTTACCCTTAATAAGACTTGAAGATTTAACCTTTAAAAGAGAAAGATTACCTCTTATTTATATGTAGTGGTCAAGCCCCATAAAAGCACATCTTTGGGTACGTGTTCTCTGCCATACGGCAAATGATGTGTAAATAGGCTTGATGACTAAAAAAGAGGTGTAGTGAAGGGCTTTATAGTGGAGGGCATGATATTAAAAAAAGATAATAATTGACCAATAAAAAAAAAGAGAGAGGGGTCACCCAGCCTTCGGGAAATTAAAAAGGAGGGTGCTATGAGACGTTATCAAACAAAAAAATTATGGGTTAAAAGCTCACTACACATAACCTTACAACAATAAACTCTTATTTGATTTATAAAAATTGTTAAAATCGAAACACCCGAACCGTGAACGGTCTGCTAATTGCAACACACCGACAGTAATTATTCTTAATAATTTGAACGGTGAAGATGATAGTTATGTGGTCAAATGAAATCTTGGCCGTGCCGTACAGGCGGCTTGGTACGTGAAATGCCATCCACACAAGCAGGCGATAAATCCACACTCACAGGTCACGTGATTTTGGCAAATCTGGAGTCGCCACGTGGGTCAACCGTCACGTGGTAATCCATTGTCTTGCCCCTTATCTTTTTTCTTTGAGATATTCCCTAGTCTTTATGGCTCTGTACAATGAATAATGTACTGTTCTCCCGATCTGCGTAAATTACCACCGCATCAAGAAACTTAGACATTTTATATTATAATCTATCAAAAATGTGACACTTTAAAGTTGGGTTTAGAAATTAGGATCGTTTTTTAAAATAACTTTTTGAATTATTGTTTTTCTAAAACGAAAAATGGATTTTAACAATTTGTTTACCGATATTAATTCGTATTTTATTTATTTTTTTAAATTAAACTAGATTTTAAATATATTGGAATTATTAGACTGCCGTTACATAACTACTAACTTCGCTAAGTAAAATTTTACTTCTCAAAATGCATGACAATGGACGGCCAGATTGGTGCAACTTTAACTTTCAATTGTGATTGTTGTTTTTGGCGTTTGTGCTCTTGGTGTACTCTTTTAGCCGTTTGCTAGTTTGTTTATAAAATCCCCGCTATTAAAAAAAAAATTTGAAAATTCCCTGTGATCTCTCTTTTATCTCATGATGATCATCTGTTTTCCTCACCTCATTATTTTTTTCCTCAAAACATGCCAAAGTAGGCAAGTAGGCAACACATTTCACTA
>JBCNJP010011821.1:0-14876 GCA_039602395.1 Deinandra increscens subsp. villosa
GATTTCACTTTATAAGAGAGTGCATAGATAGAGGTGAGATTGAAGTGGAGTTTGTAAAAGGTGATCAGCAGAAAGCAGATGGTCTTACAAAGGCATTAGCTAGAAACAAGTTTGCTGAGATGAGAATGCAGCTGGGAATTAAAGAGCACAATCAAGATCAAATGAAATGTGGGAGCTCAACACATCATACACACAAATCCTGTGGGATCACTGGTGTATGCTGTTAATGTTGGGTTGTTACTGGTTTGATCTTGCTGAATCAGAGATTAAAGATTCTCAGAATTAGGGAGGAGAATGTTGGCAACATATGAATAGCTGGTTAATATGTTTAGAAAAGTTTTGGGCCAAATGTGTAATTCTGAGTAGTTTACAGGGACTAGAGTTGTAATTTTTTTTAAAAGTTTGTTAAGATTCGGTTAAGTAGTATTAGCTACTTAAGCTAGGTTTCCGAATTCATTTTTCTTAGTTCTTGTATTCCTTCTTCAAGTTCAATGATAATTTTTCTCTGATTTTGTTCTCAATTGCTTTGATTCTTTGTTTGAATCTTCAAGACTATCCTAAAAGTAACGAAGCTGTTTAAAATTGACAAAACAAATACCGCAGGAAGTGAGTACAACATTTAATCAATCAGCTTAAAGGCATCCATGAAACCACAAAGTATACTCAACCCAGAAACAAATGCCCAAAATAAACAACGTATAATTGGATTAATTATGGATCGATACGTCTTCTAACTTATATTGGTCGGGTTCGGTGGTGCGGGGTAGTGCACACCGGTATCAATAAGGTTAGGGGATCCAAGGGGGCAACGCCCCCTTGGAGGGGGTTCGGGGACAACACCCCGCTCGGGGTCCATGAGGCAAAGCCCCTAGTTGGGGTCGAGGGAATGGCATTAATAAAATTCGAGGGACCAATTGTGCAAAATCTAATGGCAGTTATCCTAAATAACTGCATATACGTTCCTATGGTTTCAAACGTAGGATCATATCGAAATTTCTGGTTCGGTTCTTCTTCACAATCAAATTTTCTTGAATTCGAAAAGATCTCCAGATCATATCCGATTTAAATCTTGAGTGAACCCTCGAGATTTTCAGTCCGAAAGTGTATCACGCTTTCTGAAGTTTCCAAGCATTCTAATTTCTAACATAACTGACATTTTATCAATCAGTTAAAGGCAACAATCACCCATGTAATCGCAAAATATGCTCAACCTAGAAACAAAACACCAAAATCAATCGATGGGAACTGCATGTTGATTACACACTTCAATTCCTCCAAAGAAACTATCAGCAGCCAAGTACGCAAAAACCAAACAGAAATAATTACGAATCCTATGAAATTAGACTCTAATTTATGACATTTAGGTCTCGGCTGTGCTAAAACGACACCAAAATCAATCGATCGGAACTGCATGTTGATTAAACACTTCAATTCCTCCAAAGAAACTAAATCCTATGAAATTAGACTCTAACTTATAGCATTTAGGTCTCAGCTTTGCTTAAGAATCCAACATCAATTGAAAAATCAAAAGAAATCTACATCACTGGAAGGAAGAATACGTACCAAGAAAATAGCGCAACCGGAGAAAGAAATCGCACCGGACCAAAATTATGTGCTTAAAGCTTAAATAGGTACGAAAAATCACGGGAAAATGACACGTACAAAACACGTGTAAGAAGATACAGAATATGTGTCGTTAAAAAGAATTAAGAGCTCAAGTAAAAAAGAAAAGTGAAAACGGAGAAATGAGGATCGAACCCGGATCCAATGCAAAAACCAAAGGCTACCAAACCACTCTGGTAAATCGAACAAAAGGAAAGCAATCACAAAACAAAATTAATATAGGATAATGAGATCGTAAAAAAATTAAACACATTGCCAGCTGGCACAGCTGGCACTACCCTATTGGACGAAAATAAGTGCGTAAAATGTGAGAACAGGTCGGCATATCCCAGTCCCAGCTAATGATTTGATATATAATTTAATTAGTTGTGTATTGCAACAATAACTATCTATTACATTTAATTTTTACGAGCAAAAGTCCCGCGCGTTGCTGCGGGTTGACACTTTTTGTCAGCGTACATTACCATAGTCACATATATTACATCACAAAACATGAAACAAAGTTAAGTTGTCCTGAAAACACCAAGCAAAGATTTAGAAAACAACAAAAAAAGGAATTAGAAACATATACCCTAATTTAAGCGAATACAGATTGCGCTGTAATAGCCAAATCTCGTACGAAAATAACGAAATGGCAGACAATACAAAACCCCTTCAAGATCAATTGTTAATGCTTAGTGTTTCCACTTGACAATAGTCAAAGTACTTACCATTTCATATTTGAATAAACTACTTAACTGGTACCAAAATTGGTTATTGGCCAACATATACATATCCATTATTCTTTTTCTTTGGTCTTTTTGTTGGGTGTAGCATCCACGTCTACATGTGTAAAGCAAATCAAGTAGAATTTAGGTTAAAGCTGAAACAAAATAGATTAATACTTTTATTATGAGGTTAACTTTACTTGAGGTGATGTTTATTGTAAGTATCATTGTTAAAGATACCTTGAAAGGAGAGGAAGAGCAATGCAAATCACTGCGACAACAGCAATTGAAAAAAAAATTAACAGTAGCCAACAGCTGAGTTGATGGTTTATCCAAACATACATCTTGAACCTCAATAGTAAGAAAATAATATAGTCCTGAGATGGTTTATCCAAACATACATCTTGAACCTCAATAGTAAGAAAATAATATAGTCCTGAAACAGATCTACAAATCTTTCAAATAATAGAGCTGCTGAAATTTTAACAATTTGCCTAAGGTGTGTATTCTTGCAAATGTTTGGCACAATCCCAAAATTCAAAACAATCAAAAGCAAATAAGATATATAGACAAATAAAACTGAATTGCTATCCTATAAACAGACTTTCAACGCTATACCTTAAACAATGACATTGAAAGGCTAAGAAAACTAAAGAGGTTAATAAAAGAAATTTGACAAATAAAAAGCCAAGTTTAAAGGAACTTACCGAGTAATGCTCTGCAAGCCACCACTTCCATCAAACTGTACAAAAAAAACATAACACAATGAGAAAAATTATTGAAGGCTTAAGTTGTCGAATTTACAGATCATACTGTATCAGGTGTGATAGCAACTAACTAAGCATAATTTTAACTAACTGTAAAGTGTAAACTAAACCAAAAACCATGGTTTGCAAAAAACTACTACGATAGTAGACATGTAAATTATTTAGATAAATCAAAAAGAGTTAAAAGCAAATAACAGCTAGAAATTTGAGGAAACAATAAAACCCCAGATGTATTGCTTCTGATTGGATTTCCTTTGCTTTCTATTAGTGCTTTTTGCAATTACCAATTACTAAATTAAGTATTGCTTCTAAAGTAATATTTAACCATTGTTGCTCCTTTAATATATAGTCCACAATTACACTGAAAAAAAAGACATGAGGTTGCAAAAGGTTATTTTTGAAGTCGAAACAGGCCATGAGTCATAAGCAAACAAATATATTTTGAAAAAGTAGTTTGATTTAATTTGAAACTGGTTCAAGCAAAAATTTGCCTCTAACTTAATTTGAAAATGGTTAGATGAACAATATATAGATATCTAGATATCAATGTTGATTATTTGATTATTCTTCATTATCATCAGGAGAAACCATGAGATGTATTCAGAACCTTGGATGTGATCAGATTCAGAAAGGGGGAGTATTCTCTTCCTCATCAGAGTTTCAATCATGCTTGGCAGTTTCCTTTTCAAACCACCCCTTAGCCTTGACCCAAATTCAGCATCAGCTTCAACAAAATCCCCCTAATAGGAGAAACAAATAGCCGTTTATTTTCACTATGTGATTAAAGAACATACCAACAATAGGCTACATCAAACAAATACAACTCAAACACCCTTCTTTCCACAGCATAAACATGTTACCCGGATTTCTCATGGTTATCTCTTACATGCTTAAACGAAAACCTCATTCCACATCCAGAAAATCTGCACACAAACAGCTTTTCTTGAATATGGGTGGCTTTAATGTGTTGTCTGAGATTTGAACCCTGTAATTTCATAAAGACCAACATTTAGAAAATGAGAAGAAAGCTATGCATAGACCATCTCAAATAACTTTACTCAAAAGACTAAATTATTATTAAAATTCAAACATTTTTTACATTAATAATTATATAAAATGTTCCTTACAGTTGAGAATGTTAGGCTGCATCCATCAATGTTAGGTTCAGTATAGCTCAAACCACAACAACTCAACTCATGTAAGAACTATACAGGAGACGATAAGCGGATGGAGTAAAAGGAAAGGAGAATGTACACCATAAATTTTAGGTCGATTAGTAAACAATGAAGACAAACCTACAAAATCTTCAGATCGATCGATTGAGGGGAGAGAGAAGGTGCAAATTCAAAATCGCTTGTTCCAATCGGCCAAATTAATCAAGTGTGGTAGCCAAAATCGTTCATTTAAGAGCCATCATATTGAAATATCACTCTCACATCATAATCATATAACTGAGAAATGTTCAATCGCCAAACTGTAAGAAATGATTTCTACTCTACATACACAAAAAAAAAACCCAAATCGAAAGGAAAACGCTATGAAAAGAAGCCATAGAAAGAAGAGAAGCGGTACCCATAAGTGAAGACCTGCGCATGAAAGAAAAGCTTTACAAATCAGGGAAGCAAAAACGGAATAGTATTGTGGAACAACTAAATATGCCTGCACAACCAATAGCATAGTGGTTCTTCTCAAGCAAACGTAAGGCTGTTAAAGATATAAAAAGCATAGTAATAGTTCTTGCATGTAACATGTTTAAAGCAAAGGAGCAGCTGTTTAAGGCAGTGGATAAACACATCAAAAGTGAAAATCTAACATGGACCTTATCAAGTGATTAAGTTACTTCAAAAATACATATTATAATAGCAAATTAAAAAGCCTACCAAATAATTGAATAAGTCCAAGGCAGTTTTGTCAAACACAATATGTAAGTAATTAGGTGAATACATTTTTAACATGATTAAAGCAGAGAAGGGGATGTTCAAGGCATCCGACGAACTTGCTTATAAAGGAAAGCAGAAAACATTACCTAAGACATTGTTTAAGACATTAGAAGTCAAAATTTGACGGCTTCTTGGTTGCAATCAGAAAGCCACTAATAGTAGTACATAACAACTAATGGTTATGGTAAATATAGACTGATAGTACTACCTAACCTCATAGAGCCGGATCCCGATCCACTCCTGCTGTCATCCTCCGGCGATTCCACAGCAGCAGCGGCGACCCCTCCGGTCTAGCAATAGCGCTCTTCCGGCGACCCCGATTTAGGTACATGTACATGACAACATCTAAACTTACTCACAGTAAGTGAATAACTGAAAGAATATTGCTCAAAAATAAAGAATGACAAAGAACATGACAACATGTAAACCTACAAACGGTAACTAAATAAGTGAAGGCGTATGACTCAAAACCAAAGAAAGACAACGAAGACCAAAGTAACAATTGCACAAAAATATAAAGGAATGGCAATTAAAACAGCGATGCAAATTTATTTATGTAAAAGTGTATAAGGCATGGGTATAGCAATATGTAAAAGTGTAAAAGGTATGAGTAAAGCAACAAATAACACCTACCAACAGTAAAACGATGAGGAACAGACCGATCACCTGCATAAAAGAACAAAATTATAACAAAGAATCAAAAAATCAGTGGCAAGTAAAGATAGGAATAATTCTAACATCTTCTACATTAGTGATTAAATATGTTATGACAAAGAATCAAAAAATCAGTAGCAAGGGAAGATAGGAATAATTCTAACTTTTTCTACCTTGAATGATTTGAAGTCTGCCGGCCACCGATAAAATGCAGAGGAGTCGATGCAGCCTCTAGCGAGTGACGGATAGGCGCGTATGGCACGGAGATGGCGGGAAGCAGGAGGTTGCTCGCTGGATTTCACCACTTCCGTATGTGTTCCTCATGTAGCAGGAGGTGCTCGCCTTTGATCTGGCTCGCGGCCAGACTCCGAACCTCCCATCTACTGATCGCGGAGGAGTTGAGGCCGCGGGTGACGGAGAGGCGGTTGGAGGAGGTGACGGAGCAGGACGAGGCGGCGGTGGTGGTGGCGGTGAGGTACAAATGCACGACGTTGTAGAGGTCACTGGTGTTGACGCCTTCGATCTCGATGATGTCGTAGTAGCAGTTGATGAAAGGGTGGAAGAGTTTGGTGAGAGCAGAAAGGAGCTCCAGTTGGATTAGGGCTTGGTAATTGTGGTGACAGCGAGAGAGATTTGAGAGTGAACGTGGCAGGGATAAGAGCTTCACCGCCCATCTTATCCAATAGGTAAGGTAAAGTTAATGAAAGAACTGGATACGTGTACTTGTAGCAGTACTAACGTGGCAAGCTGGCATAAAAACGTGTAGACACCAGAGATGATATATACCAGTGGGACTACCCACAGTAAAAAGCAAAACAGTGGTTTAAAAAAATCATGGTTTAAGACAAAAAAAATCGGACGGCCTCAGGATTAGAACCTGAGACCTCCGGTTGAAAACCATGTGTAACTACCACCAAACCAACGCTCCATATTGAAACATCACCGAAAAACTAAACTCAAAAGGTAACGCAACAACTGGGAAGTTAAAAAAAAATAAAACAAAACACAACACCACGTGGCAAGCAATAGCTGGATCCACGTGGAGGGAATAGTCTATGCTTAGTGTACACATCAGCCATGAGAATTGATATATAAGGTAATTAAGTTACTAGTGTGCAGGTCCGTACGATGCACGTCAAGGGGGAATTTGAACCGACCCTAACATGTTTAGTATGGTTGTATACGTGATATGGTTTTGCTCACACCTGTCCTTGGAAAAAAGTTTAAGAGTTTAAGTAAATGAGGCCTCTAACAGTTGTTTGGCATTAGCAATAGTCATGTATTCATTGTATTTGCTAAAGATAACACACACCATGCATATATAATTACAAAAACAGTTGTAGGTCAACGGTGTAGAAGTAACATAGAAATGGTTTAAGTTTATGAAAGTAGACGAGTTTCATGAAAGCAAATCAACAAATACTAAAAGACATCAAACATGGCAGTTTCATCCGGTTGGGCATATTCATCGTGAAGCTGGAAGCGCAGCAGCTTGTGTCGAGGAAGGCTTGTTGTCTGGAAGAAGGTTGTCCAGTCTGCTTTCATCCTTAATCGAGGGTAGATGCCATCCTACCCGGTCCATAGGATCTTAACCGTAAACTCTGTCAGTCCAAACCTTAGAACTGCCTGATTGTAAACATGGATGTTGTGGACTTGTGGTTACCAAATAACGCTTTAGGAATGGACTGCAAGAGTAAGTTATTATTATAAGATATAAGTAAACCGTTAATCATAGTTACGTATCAAAAGATATAAGTAAATAGTTGTCTTGTCGGTGAAAATACCAGTAGCTGACTCTCCAGGTTGTGGGTTGTCAGCTACTTGAAATAGTGTGGGCTGAGATCGTTGTGAATGTGGGTGGGCATGGAGAGGGTGCAGTGATGTTCGGGGTTTTGGTATAGTGCAATACCAGAGTTGGTGAATACAGTAACTCCACAGTTGTAAGGATGGTGTTCAGCACTCCCATGGTCTGTAAAAATAAGCTAGCTGCTAGCTTCAATTTTGTTCTCAATATAGAACATGGGCTAGCTTCGACCAGTGAATGCTATTGGGGCCTGTTGCTGTGTCTCTGGATTACAGATTGTTCGTAATTTGGTGGATGAATATTACACCGATATTTGATTTTGGTGTTGTTTTATTTATTTCATCCCATATAGTATGACTAAATTAGTATCGAGAAAAGTAATGGAAGGGAATAATAATAATGGAGGTTATGAGCATGAATGTATTATAGCACCTTACGTTCAAGCAAATAACTTTATTTTGTTTAATTAGGCAATAAGATGACAACATGGGTGGTTGAGGGTGGTCATGTAAAGTGTTTTATAGGAAGGTTGTTTAAAGTTGGGATTGTTTGAAATATATGAGTTATATCCGAAGCATTTATGCCTCTCGGCAGTTTCCACTCAAAAAACCAAAATAAGTGATTACTGATCTTGTGTTCTTCTGTTTCGTTCCCATGTTCAACTTTTACCTGTAAGGCGTGCTTATGAAGGTTGTTGGTTGAAAATTTTGAAACAAATCGTTTTGGTAGCAACTACAGTGTAAAAGTTAAGTTCTTATATTAGTAGGCAATCACTTAATTATTAATAAAACGGCAGATAAATGTGGAATGTTAGGCGTTATATGTATAGGTAGTAAGAATAGCACATGTGTATGATATGATTGATCAACTATTTTAACGACACACGAATGAACAAACTCCTGTCCATTCCTCTTCCTTCTGATCTCTAGCACGTCTTCATTGAACGCAGGAACTTCTATCTTGTCGAGCTTCTTCCATTTTAAGCATACCATTTGTATACCATTCCTAGTGAATGCATTTAAAAAAGACAACCATGTGGCATCCTCAGGTCCCCACAGACCATTGCATAGGTTACTGATGTTGACAGTGAATTTGTTTTTATGGTAGACAACAAATTGAACAGATATTAGTATGCATGTGTTATAATATTTGGAAGCCGGTGAATTGTTTAAATAAAAAATAACCACTCCGCGAGGTCCTTCATTTTCTGGAATAAGATCAAGCAGCAGTTTATAAGGTATCTGCAAAAAAGTAAAACATATGTTAGGTGGTTGTGATATAGGTGTTAGTGGAACCAAGTAATAGGTCGAAACTGTGTAAACAAATGTATAATTTATTATTAATACAACCCAAATTAGGTAATAATTTATTATTAATAGAACCCAAATTAGGTAAGTGTTTTAAGTTACCATACACATATGTAGTGTCTGCACCTATCCTTTTTCATTTTTGCATTCTAAACCTTTGTTTGTTTTCGGAAAACGTGATTTGAATCAGGATTGCCCATTTTTATTAATTTTAGGGTTTCTCTGAATTTGAAAGTTATCACTTAGTAAGTTTCCATACCAAGGCTCAATCCCATTAAGTCCGTAGCGTCTACCAATTTCACCATATCCCCCTTTTTGAGATGAAAATCTTATTGCGATCTCGTTACCTTTTTTCTTTCATTCATACCAGAACCATTTAATTCATTATATAGATGCCGATTCCTTTATTGAAAAAGTGTTTTCTCCTCTTTGTCTTTGATTTCTTTTGTCTATCTTCTTTCATCATATATAGGAGGCTCATATTCGATCCAATCAAAAACAATTTTATTTTATCATTTCTGTATTCGCAATTCAATATAGGTGTATAGACATAATGAAGTGAGAGAAGTATGTGATTAGGGTTAATATGATTTATTTGAGATAATGTTAATAACCCATTTTCTATCTTCATCCTATAATTTATACATTTATCATTAATTTTTCTTTCTTTACTCATGAGTTGCAAGAACTTGGAAGGGTTAATGTTAATTATTTATATTTTTTTTTGTTATTTCCTTTACGATTTTTATTTCAATTAGTATGGTTTAAAGAGTAAATGCATTTATGATTAGCATAAATTTAAGGTTGCAAAATAGTGTCATGAGCTTAACTTTAAGGAAGCTAAATAAAAATGACTATGAGTCAAATTATAGACTCAGTTTTTTTACGAATTCCTTTACTATTTATTCTAATTTTTTCTGACATATTTATAAATTTTATTCAATACATATATTCCAATTTCAAAATCATATACAAAGATATTTGAGATTTGTTTCGAAATTGAAACCTTAATGTTGAGACTGAAAATTTTTCGAAATCGTTTTCCAAATCCCTTAATTGTTATATGTTTATATGTCTCTAAAATTCTCTCCCAATCGTTTGAAGAACATGTTATAGTTTACTTACCATATATTGTGTGTAGATTGTTAGAATCTATCTAAATAACATTTATTCTCTAATTCTTAAGTGTTCGAGTCATCTACCATTGTGTTCAGATACAAAAGTGCTACAAAATAGTCAAAGATACATGCGCACACAAGTTAGACAATTAATGCAGATATAGAATTAACTGAACATTACTCTGATGGCAAAATGAGCAGGTTTGGTAACGGATCAAAACATATAATCGCCTTAAAACAATTTAGAAACATACTCTTGTTAGTGTAAACAGAGAAGAGCATTTGAGCGATCAGTGAATTTACAAATCCTCCCTAGCCTACTTCTTGATAGAAACCGATTTTAGAAGTAAATGTCCATAACAAATGACAACATCTAGCACCAAAAAATGAAGTTTAAAGATATATAGATCTCCAACCAAACTCCAACAACTGCATCAAAATTGATCCATCCTCATAGCGCCAACATAAAAAATAGCATAAATATCATAAGAGACAACTTGTGTTTCATAAACAAAAATGAGTAGGGTAGTTTAAATGTGTCTGTCCATAATTACAATCCTCTTGAGATTTGTTCTTTCTACCACTCAAGAACTAAAAAATAATTTCGACTTTGTCTTTGCTACCAGTCTATTTCCTTGCTACCAGTCATTCTACTATTGAGTTTGTCCATGCTACCGGTCTACCACTATAAATATAGTTGGATACTTGTATCCCAAGTGACATCCTAAATACAGAAAATCGAGTGATGATAAGGTTCATTACTGTTGGGGAATTTCGGAATCAATAGTGACGTAAAACAGAAATCTAATGAAGGCTTGGATTATCTTAGAGTCGTGATAGTATCACTTTCAGATAAAATCGATTTGTGGCACTCCAAATCGTTTTATCGGATAAAACTAAGATAGTTTCAGAGAATTGAATTTGACATGAGGAAGAAGATGAATGTGTGCCTTCGTGAAAATGAAAAAGAAAATTGAAAGAGTAAATATAGTACGCATGGGAAACCGTCGTGATAACTGCCAAGTGGGAACCCACTTTGAAGTGACTACACATGGCAATTTTGTATAACAAATTCACGTGACCATCTCTCGGTCAAATACATGTACTCACAAATAAAATAGTGATTAAACTAATGTAGTCACAAATAGGAATTAATAGTCATATATATATCCTCAGTTCCTTCACATGTTAATTACGGTTCACATATATATATATATTAAATCATTAAAGGTACATATATATATATATGTCATATATATATTTAACAAATATATATATATAAGTTGCGTAACGAAATTAGCTTAAACGAATCAATCTCCGACTCCTAACTCGTTAATAACTAATAGCGTTTTACTCGATCTCAAGTTAATCCAATATTACAAAATCTATATTGATAATTAATAAAATTACCAACATTCCTCCCCCATTTTAGTAATATCAATGATCAACTTAAACCATCTTCCACTCAATACAAACTTATGCATAAATGAAAATGTCCTAAGGATTGAATTTTCATATTAGTACATTACACGATTCAAATATTCGAATACCAAAGGTGTCCTATGGATTGAACCATTGTTATTCATATTGAATACCTGAAGGTTATGTACACATAAGTTTACAAATTCATTGTTCTCTCTTGACACGATATTTTACTAGCTTGTGTCCTAATCCTTCAATGAGTATATCAAAGCTCAAGTCCAAAGCTTCTTGAAGCAGCTAAACTTCATACTCATATAGGTAGTCCTTTAGAGTCTTGCACCTGCAAATGCAATTTTTCAAAGAACTATTAAGAAGTTAAACTTCAACCTAACGTATCTTGCAGTCTGAACACGTACCTTGGGATGATTTGTTAGTGTTCCAAAATCTTTATAACAAGCTTTCCACATTGAATTCAGCACCTAACGTTGTATTAGGTGGGAATTGGGTGTCTTGTTACAAAGATATTTTAAGTGGACTTTAGGCCCATCCCTATGGCTGATTTCTTCACGAGATCTCTAGTCAACCCTTTGGTTAAATGATCAGCCATATTAAATTCTGATTTTACAAATTGTATAGATATCACCCCATTCATGATTAATTCTCTAACCATGCTATGTCTGACACCCATATGTCTAGATTTTCCATTGTATACATGACTATAGGCCTTAGCCAATGTAGCCGCACTATCACATCTGATAGATATGGGTGATATCGGTTTCGGCCACAATGGAATCTCATAAATCAGATTTCTTAGCCATTCAGCTTCTTTGCCAGCAGCATCTAAGGCTACAAACTCAGATTCCATAGTCGATTTTGTGATGCAGGTTTGTTTCTTGGATGCCCAGGCGATTGCACCACCACCAAGAAGAAACACCCAACCACTAGTGGACGAATGATCTTCCATATTTGTGATCCAACTAGCATCAGAATATCCTTCTATAACAGAAGGAGAACCTGAATAACACAACTCATGGTTCATTGTTCCCTTCAAATATTGTAACAATCTATTCACAGCCTGCCAATGATGAGTACTAGGATTACTGGTAAACCTACTCAGTTTTCCTACAGCATATGCTATATCCGGTCTGGTACTAATCATAGCATACATCAAACATCCAATCACTTTTGCATATTGTAGCTGAGATATAGAATTGCCCTTATTAGGCATCAACTTGACATTTGAATCTATTGGAGTACTGACAGGGGAACAATCCATATGATTGAATTTCTTTAACACTTTCTCAATATAGTGAGATTGTGTTAACGAAATTCCATGTTTACCTCTCTTTATCCTTATTCCTAGGATAACATCTGCCTCCCCCAAATCCTTCATATCGAAGTTAGATGACAATAACAATTTTGTTTGATCAATGTGTACTTGGTCGGTACCAAATATAAGCATGTCATCTACATACAAACAAATTATGACTCCTTTTCCTGAAGAGTCAAATTTGCTGTAAACGCACTTGTCAGCTTGATTCAAAGAGAATCCATTGGACAAGATAACCTCATCAAATTTTTGGTGCCATTGTTTAGGCGCCTGCTTCAGACCATATAATGATTTGATGAGTTTACACACCTTGTGCTCATTACCAGGTAGAACAAATCCTTCTGGTTGTTTCATGTACACTTCTTCATCTAATTCACCATTCAGGAATGCTGTTTTAACATCCATTTGATGAATTATTAGACCATGTATTGAAGCAAGTGCAATTAACAATCTTATAGTGGATATTCTAGCAACAGGTGCATAAGTGTCAAAGAAGTCTACTCCTTCTTTTTGTCTAAAGCCTTGTATGACCAATCTGGCTTTAAATTTGTCAATGCTACCATCCACCTTCATTTTTCTCTTGAATATCCATCTACAGCCCAATGGTTTACATCCTGGGGGTAAGTCTGTTAGTATCCAAGTGTTATTTTGCATGATGGAATCCATCTCATCATGTATGGCTTCTTTCCAAAAAGCCACATCCCTAGAGGCCATAGCCTCCTTATAGTTCCTTGGATCCTCCTCAATGTTGTAACAGTAATGAATCTCAGATTCAACATTTTCCCTTGTGCCTTCAACTAAATATAGTTGAAAATCATCTCCATATGATTTGGGTTTTCTAGCCCTGTTACTCTTCCTTGGTTCCTTTCTAAGAGGTACATCTGAGGTACTAGTAGAAGCATTAGCTGAAGGATCAACTTCAGCTGAAGCTTTTAAGCTATGAGGCATTTCTTTCAACCTTGGTACAGAAGAAAATCTGTCCTCATTTCCAAAATCAGCATCTCTCGACTCAATCACAGTATTAACTGAGACATAGTTATTTGGTTCCACTACATAGAACCTATACACAGGAGAGTGCTCAGCATATCCAATGAATATGCAATCAATGCCTCTTTCACCTAATGTTCTTCTTTTAGGTTCAGTAACTCTTACTACAGCTCTACAGCCCCAAACCCTTAGGTAACTTAGCTCTGGTGGTCTCTTGTACCAGAGCTCATATGGAGTTATCTTGCTTTGCTTATTGGGAACTCTGTTCAACAGATGACAGGCCGTTAACATAGCCTCTCCCCAAAAACCTTCACCTAAACCAGAATACGACAACATGGAATTTACCATTTCTTTTAATGTCCTATTCTTTCGTTCTGCAACACCATTTTGTTGTGGTGTATAAGGTGCTGTTGTTTGGTGTATTATGCCAGTTGATTGAAAATAAACTGGGTCATAATATTCCCCACCTCTATCAGTACGAAGGTTTTTAATTAAACCATTTTTATGAAGCTCTACCTCTTGTTTATAAATTTTGAATTTATCAAGAGCCTCATCTTTGGAATGTAATAAATAAATGTAACAAAATCTAGTAGCATCGTCTATAAAAGTAATGACATACTTTTTATTTCCTAACGATGGACTACTATGAAAATCACACAAATCCGAGTGTATGAGTTCGAGTAACTTTGAATTTCTTTTAACACTTTGAAAAGGTTTTCGTGTAATTTTAGTTAATTTACACGTGTGACATTTAGTGTTATGCATATCAAAACCCGGTATAAGACTCATTTTTGACATGTCTTTCATTTTATAGTAATTAACGTGACCTAGTCTTGCATGCCATAAATTAGATATTTTATCTACCGGATTAAAAGACGTCATACACACGGATTCATCCACGAAAGGCACATGAATATTTAACTTAAACATACCATTAGAAAGATAACCAAAGCCCACAAAGGTGCCATGTTTAGATAATACAAATTTATCGGATTCTATTACTTGTTTGAATCCATATTTATTTAACATAATACCGGATAACAAATTCTTTCGAATTCCCGGGACATAAAGTACATTATCTAATACAACCTTCTTATTAGAAGTAAATACTAAAGTTACACTTCCAAATCCTTTGATGGGTTCGGTAGCCACATTTCCCATTCGTACCACAGATCCGTCTTCAATATACTTTAATTTAGTAAACCATCTTGGATCTT
>JBCNJP010011822.1:0-14874 GCA_039602395.1 Deinandra increscens subsp. villosa
TTAAAATCCAATTTTCCTTTTTTTTTTAAATCTTTTTGTTTGATTTGATTATTTAAAAATTAAGTGTAAATGTAAGTTAATTGTGTCCTGTAATTGTCCAATCACAACAAACATATAATGTGAAAGTGTTAATGACAAAATTAATTATATATTATTATTAATCAATAGATCTAATTAAGATTCTTAAAATTCAATTTACCTTCATTAATAAAACAAAAACACCTTTATAAGTTCTAACAATTTTGTAACATCTGGTGAAGGCGTTATCCGTAAGCTACTTGTTAGTTTTTAATGTTTACAAGAACTAAACAATAATTTAGCACTTACTCTTTTGTCACATCTGTTTTAATTAATTAAAGAAGACCAAAAATACACTCAAAAGAGTAAACAAACATCCAAACACTGCTACATTAAATGATTAATGGTGATTAGTCAGTCTCTTATTTATTAAAAAACACGTTCTGATCCAGCTGTTTATATTAAAATAACATCTAATTTTATAATAGTATCTCTAAATTTTCCTAGTCTAGCATATGAATATGTTTAAAACCTGTATAAATGTGTTGAATCGTAAATGCATGCTTTTAGTATTTATAATGATCACAAAAATGTCTCAAGTAAGTAAACATATATTAATTTCATAATAAATAAATAAAAAAGTTTTAAGATATAACTAAATATTATATAGAAAATTAAATACATTCAATATATATAAAAAATCAAATAAATATTGAAAGAAAATGATGTCGGGTATATAATTGGGTAAACAAGTATATGATATCGTGTTATCAAATCGTGTAACGGGTTTATGACCAAATCCAATACCCCGAGAAAACACAAACGTAATCTCATACCGATCTCAAACCCGATTACCTGACCCATACCCATCTCTTATGTTTCGAGTTTTGGTTTTTATTGTTATCCTGGGCCTCATATAAAGACAGTCTTTTTTGGCCCACAGGCCTAAACAGTTTGCACTAATGTTTCTAGCAGGCCCATGTTCACAGGCCCAATATTTGTGCAATAGTTTGTCTTTGTGACTTTGTGTGTGAACTTTGAGTTTGAAGTGAATTTGTTGTTTACTTGGTGTATTATTGTAGATTTTTTAATCTTTGAGTCAAAAGATTGTATTGATTGAAAGTCACTTAGCTATATTAACACACTTGTAACAACATGAATCATTTTTTTATTAACATATGATTATTATTTTAACACTAAGAGTTTTATATTACATTAAATATAAAATTTAAATAAAAAAAGGATAAGATCTTGGCTAACTTAACCTGAAAAATTGAGTATGTAAGACCATGAAGCTTGATTTGAAGTCATAACCTTTGATTCGATACACCTTATTTATCACCATTATGTCTCGAGAAAACCGGTACTCACATGCCCAGACGCGTTTTCGTGTTTACTATTCCCGAACAAACTTCCATGTCGAAAGAGAATGCAACGGAGTTCCTTTCCACCCGACTACCAAACACTTGCCGTTATTCTCAAGCGTGCAAGAACTCGCACACGAAAATTGTTGCAACACGAGGTTAGCTTGATACACACACGACTCACTTAACTCGATCTCCACCATCCCAAACCTCGCGAAAAACAACCTCCACGTGTCTATATTCACGCTCCTACAAATCCGCTCGTCTCCCTCGGCCGCCACAATGTTGTGCATCCCGTCAGCAAGATGAACACCTTCCACCACACCTCGATAGCCGTCATCCCGGCTCATACACGCTTCCAAGCAATCAAAAAGCGCGCCGTAAAAGAACAACGCCTCCGTAAACCGGTTAACAAAAGACGTCGAGTTGTGATTGGCTTCAACCTCAGCCACAACAACAACCGACGGGTTAATCGTCCGAATCGCCCTCATCAAACTCTCCAAACTCTGAGGTCTCGAGACCATTGTTCTCAGTATTACCTGACAATAGACCGCAACCGCCTCACCATCTTGAACCTCGAACTGCTCTTCGTGGACCTCCGCGATGTCACGCAACACGAGGATCTTAAACAAGAAAGGCAAGTTCAAAGTTTTGGCAAAACTCTCTAGTCTCTTTCCGGTTTCGCCTACCTTTTGGACATCCGAGCATGTTGCGAAGGCGGTTATTTTCAGAAGTTCGAAATCTGGCATCCGTTCGGCCAAGGCTTGCATCATGGCGGTCCATTGTACGCCGCTCCGAATGTGGATGTCGATCAAGTGGACCTTGGTTGATGAGCCTACTTGATCTAAGATGGCTTGAATGCCACAAAATTGCAAAACTTGATTGAATGGAAGGGCTTGGTGACATGCTAGGAATGTTGGGTTCGAACCCTTTGCCAAACAGTTTTCATCCTTTAGACCCTGATTCATATATAGAGGCTAAGATAAGTAAATTGACTAGTTTGACCTCAAAAGTCAAACGTCTCAGTGTATTAAGAACTAGCATAAAATCCGTGTATTATACGGGTTCAATCATTACAAAAGTTATAGTTATACGTATAATTATATTAAATAATCAAATAATTCTTTATTCAAGATGCTTTTAATTATTTAATAAATGGATATATACAAATAAAGAAGTGAAAATTAAATCTCTAAAATTTTGGTTTTTAAAGATAATTAAATGAACTGAAGTGAAATGTTTTAGGGGAGAAAGAACTTATGAGGAGAAATGTGATGATAACAAGTGTCCAATATTGTAATCATTTATTTGGTAGGTGATTGGTTCGTTGACATACAATTTAAGGGGAAGCGTAATGGGTGTAATGGGCGTGATGGAGCACTGATAGCGCCCATACCACCGCCCCCGGTGCGCTACGGGTTCCAAAACTCTCCATGACTTCTTCTTCATCACGCCCCCTTCCCCATATTATTTTCGACCTCACTGAAGCAGAGTTTATTTAAGCATTTTTTTTTAAAGTTAAAAATGAAAGGGGCTATATGATAGAAAAATGATTACTACATAATAACCGATATCTAATCGCTTAAATTTTTTAACTCTTAACATTTAAAGAAAAAAATTTAAAATTAGAATACTTCACAAAGTTGAATGACCCTAACATCACATGCAATTTGCAATGTTTAAACTTAAAATCTTTTAATTAACAAAATAATTATTTTAACATGAAGTTATCCACTCATTTAAGAGACTAATAATTAATTTGCAAATATTTTTTATTTTAAATGGTTAAATTTCACATCATATACACAACTCTCAAGTTTTTGAATTTGAGTCTCCATAAAAAAAGACATAGCCTTTTACCAGTATGCAATTAAAAGAACTTACGGTGTTGCTAAGTTTCACAGGAACGGGTATTCCTGTTTCTTTTCCGATTCGTTTTTGTAGAGCTACAGATAAATGAAACACCACTCGCTCCACCGGAGTGCCGACGTCTGACGCCACCCACCCACATCGTATCAGGAACTTGCAGGCGGTTTCAAACTGTTTTTGTTCAACTTTTTCAGCCGCGGTCAAAAGCTGGAAAACGAGCTCAACCTCTCTGATATCGTCTATCGATAAGCTCGTAAACGCTGATGATCCATACGGGTGTGTGAACATCGTGTATCCATCAGTTCTCCGTGTCGAAAATTTTATAAACTTTTCCGCTGCCAGTTTAATTATTTCTACCGTCGATAGTGTTCCCGCACAATCGGGCACTATTTCTTCGGTAGAACTCTCTCTTAAGAACTTAAACTTGCTCCGGTATCTGCAAACACAAAACATAACTTTTAGTCACAACACGGTAAAGTTATATTTTTTTAACCACTAGGTTTTAAAAAAGTGACAAATTCTGATACTATAACTTTTTAATCTTAGGCTTATTGTAAATCAATATTTTTTAAACCACTATAACTAAGGGAGCTGGCTCGTGTTTTTATCAAATAAAACTCAAATTCTGACAAACAGATGGTCAATGGACCCTCTTGACGCTCCTTTAGTTTTACCATACCTGTTCAGGAGCTCCAAGGACGCTGGGGAATTGGGATCGGAAAACGTTGTAGTTGACTTGGAATTGGAATTGGAATTGGAATTTGAATCGGTTATCTCGTTGAATTCGGGATCTTGAAATTGGAGGGGAAATGGATGTGGATCGAAGTGGTTGCGGAAATGATTGTTGGTGCGATTTACGTCTTCCAACGGGGGGAGTTCTCGATCGAAAGCCGCCACGGATCCCATTTCCGGTGGCGGAAGGTGGTGGTGATGGTCATAGTCTACAAAGGGGTTGAAATCTTGGGATTTTGTTGGAGAGAAAAGGAAGTTTGGGTGCATTGTGAATGAAGAAGTGATAAAGATGAGAAGTGAGGGGAGGAATAAAGAAATGGTGGTGATGAAAACGAAATGAAAGGGATTTGATTTGGTGATTCTTATGTAATCAAGCCGGCTTTATTTGTTTGTATATTAGAAGCAAAAAAATGGATTAATATGGAGAGAAAATTTAAATTTGTGTACCAAGAATTTAACTATAATAACTAGGAATTAGATTTAAATAATCTCAGGTTTTCTTTATTGGCAACTAATAATCTCACATTTAACATTGACATCTGTTAGTCCCACATTTACACTTGTTTATTTCCAATGGTCCATCCGTTAAAAAGTTTAACGAGGTTAACAGAAAATTAATGAAAAGTGACGTGGTTGGTGAAGGCCGCCACCGGCGACCTCCAAACCGCTGGAAAACGAATAAAACCCTAAAAACACATCCATTTTTTCACTTTAATGTAATGAAACGGAATATTTTTAACATGAAACAAAATATTTTTAACTTGATTAATGACATTAAAGTGAAAGAATGGATGTGTTTATGTGGTTTTAGTCCTTTTCCGGCGGTTTGGAGGTCGTCGATGGCGGCCTTTACCAGCCACGTCACTTTTCATTATTTTTTCGTTAACTCCGTTAAACTTTTTAACGAAGGGACCATTAGAAATAAACAAGTGTAAATGTGGGACTAATAGATGCCGATATTAAATGTGGGATTATTAGTTGCCAATAAAGAAAACCTAGGATTATTTAAATCTAATTTTCCTAATAACTATAACAACCCTGTCTTTTTTCATCGGTAATTTTTATATCTTATACATCATGATTCGTATTTTATAGAATTTGAATTCTCAATCTTTTTCAATTTTTTGAGTATATGACATATTACATTTACTCTAAAGACACCCTTTTAAGAAAGGTGGTGATACTTCAAATTACTAAAAAGAATTTAAAAAAAAAAGATCTGAGAGTTATCCTACCCCAATACACCCAGAAAGGCCAGGAAATCTGCTATTGGGCCTAACAGAAGGACTCTAAACTCGGCCCATTAATATGCAAAAATTAGAAAGGGATTATGGCCTAAAACACCTATAGAGCCCATTTGTACCACATTCGGCCGAACAAAATAAAAAACAATGCATAATGAGAATGAGAATATTTATTTACTATTCGTATAAAAAACCAATGCATAATGAGAATGATAATAAAAAACAATGCATATTGAAAATACAAAATCCGTATTATTTTATATCTATTTGTCCTGTAGAACTAGAAGACATTATTCGTCATAAATCTTTTCCCTAATTAGGTCCAAGTCCAAACATGGCCCAATTGAAAATACAAAATCCGTATTATTTTATTTCTAGTTGTTCTGTAGAAGACATTATACTACTTTACTTTTTACGGAATAATGAGAATGAGAATATTTATTTTACTATATTACAATTGGCGAGGGATAGAAACAATGCATCTTTTTCTTTAGTTATTTTGTTTTTTTTTATCCAATACAACAAATTTAACACACTAATCGTTGTTGTGAATTTGTGATTGATACACTTGTGTAATATAAACTTTAGGTTTTAGGATCGATACTTTGAGCGTTTGTCTTTTAGTTTTAATGTCGTTACTCTATCTTTTTGTATTTTCGTTTCTATAAATGTTTCGTTATATAGCAATACTGTTGTTTTATGTACCCGCATTATACAACGCGCGAGTGGTAAATCTAGTTGACATAACTTCAAAAGTTATAGGAGCCAACCTTGTAAAATGGTTCGGATCAGGTCAAACGAAGACCGAGCCAGACACATCTCTAGTATATCGGGTTAGCTTTGTTTTCAAGTTAATCGAGTCAGGTTAAACATAACTTCTAACGTTCGAGTTCTTGAAACATAAAATTTGTTTCGGGTACCATATAAACATAAAAACATAGACTTTTTAATTCCAAACTCAACCAAACAAATCGCAAAAGTTACACCACAGCCAACGCCACGATCATGTCACCGCCTGCAGCTCTAACAATGGTGTCAACAATGCCAACAATAACAAGACGCGAAACACCACCATAAACAACGTACGAGATATAATAAAACGACATATAATAAAGACAGTTAAGCAAGGGAGACAAGACTTTTGATCTAGCAATGGAAACTTGCTTGTGGTAGCTTGCATTTCGCGGGTAGCTCCATGGCATGTTTCGGGTCGATGTCATAGAAGCCCAACATGCTTGAGTCCTTTAACTTGCAAAAACAAGGCATGTCAGCATTTGTCAAGGCTGCACAACAGTCCGCTGTGGGAAGTGGAAGAGGATCCACATCTTTTGCCACAGCGGGCTGGCATTTCTTTAGACCATCGGTGGTCACCCCGCATATAGGGAACCCATTTGTAGCCATGGGCTCAGTCACAAGGGTTGCAACTAGAACAATGGCTACAATGGCTAACTTTGTGTAGGACTCCATAAGGTTTTTTTTTAAAGATTATGAGTTTTGTGTTGGTGTGTTTTTATTGTGTAAACATATGGTTGGTTTATATAGAGAAAGAAACTAGTGTACTTGCATGCATACCCAATGGGTATGTGGTGTGAATACACTCTGGTCCTACATTTTTAATTCAAACATTATTTATTTATTTACTTATTTATTTATTTACTTATTTATTTATTTATTTATTTATTTTATTCGTTGGGTCGGTTTCTTTAATATAGGTTTATGGATTGTGATTAGTACAATGTTAATGTTTAAATAAAAGAATTAAACTCAATAATAACATCACCTTTTGTAATCAATCTTATTATTATCAAACATAGGAATGATTGTGAAATTTATATAATTTAAACTCACTTGCAGTGTGAAATTTTCATCATATCTAGTTATATAAATATAATATATTTATATAGAATAAAAAGTATGTTTTTAACATTAATTTAGATCACTGACGAAGTGTTAAACTTATTTCATTTCTTCATCCAATATCGGCTGGATGGAGAAAAAAAGTCATGGACATTTTGCTATAAATAAGAAGGGATAAGCAAGTAAAAGATACATCCAATATTGAAGTCTCACGTTAAAAATTCATTTTTCTTAGTTTTCAAACCCACCATGAGTTTATTAGTTTTTTTATGATTTAGTCACAGGTTTATTTTGTTTAGCCTAATAAACGATTAACTGACCGAGACCGAACCAACTCTTTAATTAATTCATTTGAGATGGATAATATGAGAGTTTCACACAATTTTAAGTATTTGCAACCTTTAAAACATAGGGGTTTTAAAACTTTAAACTTATTTCATTTCTACTATCCCACATTGGCCTAATGAAGAAACAAAGCTATGGACATTTTGCTATAAATAAGGAAGGGATGAAGCAAGTGAAAGATATATCAAGTATTTAAGTTTCCATTGATAATTCATTTTTCTTGGTTATAATCCCTTTTGGGTACTTTAGCTTTTTGTGCTTTAGTCATGAGTTTGTTTTGGTTAGCCTCATAATCAGTTAACTGAGTGACACTGCATCAACTCTTTTAATTAACTAAAATCAAATAGTTATTATCTTTTGGTGAACTAAAATTTCGGTTATGGTCAAATATAGTAATGTTTATAACCTGTAAACAAGAAACTAAGTGATAAGAACTTGATTTACTTGGATAAAATTTATAACTTTACTCTTCCATACTTGACTTCCTTATAAAAGTATTACCAATGTTTATGCTTTCAATTTTGTTTTAATTTATTTTTGTCGATTTTCAAAAATATATGATTTTCGTGAATGTTTATAGATTCCTTTTGTTAGAGTATTTGATGAGGATTCAAATTATGTTAAACTGCTATGATTGGAAAGTGTCTGAATTATTAATTTATATTTTACACAATTGTTGTAAATATTACAAGCAACAACTACGACATTGTTACTTGCTATCCCACATAGGAAGATAGACTAAAATTGTGTTTCATATCCTCTAATAAACGAGGAGCTTCGTCACACGTACAATGAGATACAAAATTGATTTCATACTCTCATTGTAAAATGAGAGACCCTTGGAGGATGAACACAAGTCAGATTTTTGGAGTATTTAGGCTTAAGTTGGCTTTACCCTTCTAAAATTTAAAGCACAAATTAAATATTTGTTACATCAAATTAGTTGGTATATCAAAAAGTTTGAAGCTTTGTTGCGATCTTGTAAATTAAAGATGACGAAATCTTGAAATGGGTTGATAATTAATCAAAACACATCCATATTATGTTTTGGTTATAGTTAAGCCTATCTCTTAATCGAAGCTATCGCTATGATTATAGTTAGTGTGTTGTAATCTCCACAACATCACGCAGACTCCCCACTACTACTTATCTGGTACCTATTATAGATAAGATGACACTGGACACCAGGTGAGTTTGTTTGTTATATAAAGTAGAATGATAATTAAAGCATATATTTTTGGAAAGTAAGGCAATATAAGCATATTATAGTAATTCTTGATCTCGTGAGTCTTGATGAGATGTTTGCTGTCATAATATTTGACCTTATTCATCACGGGTTTGCTTAGGATTATGATTTGCTCACCTTTAATTTTATATTCTAGCTGCTAAAGCTAAACAGTTTTTTCCTTTTTCTATGTTACATTTTTTTAATATGTTCCCGTGACATGATATCATGCATGAATGAAGAGGGTATGATATGACCGTGATTTTTAATTTCCTTTGTCTCATTTGCAAGTTGCAAAACCTAAATGTGTGGTGTGCGACATAGTTCCGAAATCCATGGTTTTTAATTTTTTATGAAACACATGAGTTTGGATATGATGACTCATTTTCTATGGCAAATATCAGTAATTATTTATATTTATAAAGGACAAGATTTGTAAATTACTCTTGAATTTTAATGATTTATATATGTAAAGTAAAAAATTAGTTAAATATAATATTTTTTTAACCGAATATTTCATTGATTACTAAAAGCAATTACAAATAAAGTAGTTTTCCTACTAGTATCATTGAACCAAGATTTGCATATTACAACTCATTTCCATTAGAAGTTCAAAACTATTAAACTTGACTAATCAACTTTATCACATCTTATATTGAGCTTTGTTAAACACATTGCAAACTTTCATATCATTCTAAGTAGTTCTATATATATACTGTTATACACAAACAATGGCAATGCAAGTTTCCAAGATTATGCCAAAAAATCAAAAGGGAATTGAACCCATCTTAACTTCCAACAACCCAAAACCAAGGGTTTGAAAAACTCAAAAATCAAATTTTCTATTTTGGTTTACTTTGAGCTCAAAACCAACCAAAACCGCGCCATACACACCCCTATTTATATTCCAAAAAAATTCAAGAATAAGAGGTTTTGATGGAATTTTAATGGCAATGGGAGTAGAGGCGAGGCAAATTGAACCTAATCTGTTCCAAATTACTCTCTTCGCTGCCATGTCAGACCGCTGCAAATACGTCTTCTTCGCACCAGGTACAATAGACTCGAGGCACGGGAGCTCAATAGATAGAATAGTAATTCGATGATGGACAAAATGGACGGTTCAATGATTGGGCGTAGCAAAAGCTAGTTTACGAGGAGATCGAAGATTTTGACGAACGTTGGCATGTGTGATCCGGATGATCACATGTTCATATTTTACAGCACAACACAAGTTGATCAATGGTCTATACTTACATGGTATGCTCAAACATTGGCCCGCTCCACGGCCCAACTCCCGATCATCCACACCTTCTGTGGCCCAAAGGCCTATGACCCATATGGACTATCAGTCACCAGCCCAGCCGAAGCAGCAGCCCATGATCGAGCCGGCTACACCTGTGCATGATACTCTCAATCCCAAGATCAAGCCGCCCATATGACCTATGTGATTTACCATTTTTCTTCCTAATATGGCAGCATCTTTTTCCCAAGCCAAAATGACCAAATTTTCAAAAAAGTAGGTATAATAATGATTCACTGACCAAATATACAAAGATGGTGGTATTATTATGGTATCGGTCACACAATTTGTCGATTTAATACATGAAGAAAGGCTTTTACAAGGTGAAAATGGGCGATGGTCGGATATTAAAGTAGGTAGCAGAGGTTAGATAACAACACACCAAGGTTATGTATGCTTTGAACCAGAATGATGAGAAGAAGGTTAACAAAATGCACATGGAGGTCAAGATAATTACCCCAATGGCGTTGACCAGGCAAGGTGTTGTAGGCAAATCTCCTTCTGTTCCTTGGTGAGGGAAACAACCACTTGAGTGAAAATCCGAAAGTAGTTTGTCCTTTTTAGTGAATGTGTCGATTAACCAAGAACGCATCATTTCTTCGGATGATGGGATATCGTTCACAGCAACACGTTGAACGTGGATATGAACTTCAGATGGGGCCACCCCGAATACGTTATCTAAGAAAGTTGGGCAACGGTTTTTGTAGCCAATGGTTATATCATAAACTGCAACATATCATAAACAATAATATATTTGTTAAAAAGGAATAAAAAAGTTTTAATTTTAAAGCACCGAACACTTAGTACGTGGAATTTAATTTTAAATGGAAAATTAGAAAAATGTCACTAAGATAGGAGAGCACCTGCATCCAAGCAGCCACTTAGTTCCTCCAAGCAGGCAGTAAAACCTTTTGCTTTTGGGAGTAGGACATTATGTAAGATAGGTAGCCCGTTTTCAGAAGCAAATTTCTGGCTACGAATGCACTTTTGTTCACTGCAGCACGATAAAAATACAAACCAATAAACATAAATATACTATTATCATTGAAATAATATTTAAATTCTGCAATGATATTTGACACACTAAATGTTTATAAAAAAAATTAAAATTGGGACAAAAAGTGTTCCGGGGAACCCAACTTGAATTGTACCAATGTGACCCATTTTAACCCGTTACCCAACCCGTCCATTTTGCCACCTCTAGACTTGTGGAGGAAAGTATAACATAAAGGGGATAAACATTACGTGAAGTCGGTGCCCTCAGGGAAAATAGCAAGCCAGAGAGGATCTTGATGATTCTTAAAAGTTGAAAGCATATGACGCATTGGTGCCTCATCTATTTCCCATTTCCTCTCAACTGAAATAAACTCCAAAATCTGAAAAGCCCAGCCAAACACAGGCAGCTTCATTAAACTACTCTTCAGAACATATTTAATATACCCTAATCGCCCCTTCCGCAGAGCAAGATCCCATAAGTACATCCAGTCAACCTCAGTTCTGTGATTTGCAATTATCAACACTCTATCATCTGCAGGAACAGTTTCTCCAGAAAATACTACTTTTGTTTTGTTTATTTTCTCAAATAAAAGAGGCCACAAAGCCAGCCAGCCGCCAAAGAAAAAAGCCGTTGCCTTTCTGCTGTAATGTATACTAAAAAGCCTTAAGATAACAGCTGTGATAAAACCATAGTAGACTAAAATCACGAATGCTGTTGAAAGCAACACCACCAAACAAAACACGCCCCTTAAGAATCTCAATGGAGTTAGAACTCGGGTTTCTGGTACATCAGTGTTAACTTCCATTCTCACAATGTCCAAAATGGTCTTTGTTTCACCATAAACTAATGTAATAAAAAATTGGCTTCACGGAAAACTTGGGCATGGGATGATTTGTTCCTGCCAGAAAAGAGTTGATAAATACAAGCATCAAACACATCAGTGTCATAATGAAGCAAAATATGATAGGAAAAAACCAATTGAAGACACGGTAATATGTTGATTAGCAATTTGCATACTGTCATATTATTAGAGGTGGCAAATGGCCAAATGGGTGACTGGGGTAGCACTGTAACAGGTCAAAACTGGTCAGGTAAGGTTGAAAGCCGACACTTTTGGTAACTTTTAGAAACTTATATAAATGTAAAAAGTATGTTTTTTAAATTACCTGTATGACTATTTAAAGATAAAATATAAACCAAAATCAACACATTTATGGTTTACCTTTTTTTAACAGCATGTCAGCAATACCTCAGTTTGAGGTCCCCTAAATGACTCCTAACCAGGTTTTGAACCTTAGAGGTCTCCAAAGAGTCTTTGACTCTTACCATTGGCCTACCAGCCCAAGTGGCATCAACCCGTATGCCTAAAAAAAATTATAATCCCAGCAGCTTGATTTTACTATTCTCTCATGAAATTCAGTAATATGCCAAAGATAGAAGGCTAGAAATGAAACAGCAAATTTGTCACCCTAACAAACCGTCTGGACCCCGATGGCCTAGTGCCCTAGTGGAACTCGGGGTTTATCCCCACCCAAGTGGTGAGGGTCAAGTCCCGCAAAGTGGGCATTAGGTGGAATTTAGAGCAGATTTTGAGAGAGGGGGGAGGGGATTGTATTTTCCGTTCAGAGAAAACATAAACATCTGGACTGTTTTCTTACAGATTTGAGGCTTTGAGCTCCTTATCCAAGAATACAAAATGTCTATATGACTTGGAGGAAATGATGAACAACTAACAGATGAAGAATGATTCTTTGATACATGCTCTAAATGACAAAATGATTATACTTTATCCTTCTGTCTACAGAAGCATTGAACGAAAAATGAGTTTTTAGTAAGTATTCTAAATGGAGAAAAAACATTAAAAGTGCTTGATAAAAATGAAAAATGACAGCCGGACAAGTAATATTCCGATAAAGTGCCATAAGTTAGCACCTTCATGCCCATTGCTAGCAACTTCATGCATGCAAAATTGATGGAAAAAATTCATGAAATTGTTCTTTCAACTAATCATTTGTTTCTTTTAAGGATATAATAGAAATTTGCATAATGCAAGCAAATATAAAAATGCCAACAATTACAAAAATTAGAGAACACTTTTGCAGAAAGAACATCTTTAAATTTTAAACCTTCACACCTAGCAATACATTCAGAGCGAAAAACAGCATCTGGATATACTGAAGAACCTTGTATGATTAAATTATTAGTTTCCAAGCAATAAGAAGGAGAGTATGTATATGCTTTCAGTTACTGCATGTCCCACCCCACCCGAAAGAAATATATAAAAAAATAGTTAGTATGGATTCAATGACATTGTATTTGACTCGTCTCATTGTTGAATTAGTAGCTCTTCCCATTCTCCATTTGGATTTAATCTATGATATTAGTGTACTAAATAACCATACTTTGTGTTCTGTAACTGCTCAATGCTCACCACCTTGGCTTTAACTTCTTCAAAGTAAGAAATACCTTATTATAATTTATAACAATCTACTTTTAAGATTCATTTGTGTAGTTGTGGTGCAGTAGTACTGCTACTTTCTATGGCTCTCTCATTGGGGAATTTTATCAAACAGTTGGTGTTCATCAAAGAAACAAAGGTACATTATCAATTTTGCAAATCAAACAGTTGGCATAAGTTATAATTAACATGTACACATCTTCAGATTCCATATCCGAATAAAACAAAATCAGCAAACTAAACAAATCAATTAGCAAATCTCTCTGACAACAGAAATAAATATGCATATAAATATATAATATAATTATTCCATATACATGCAACTTCAATACAGAATAGATTAAACGAAAAAATGCCTCCTTTAAGCTACAAAAACTGATGAAGATCAAAGTTGAAATGATTCAAACAGGAATGCACAATCTCCAACGAAACTAATCGTAAAAAGACAATGAGGATCGCTAACCGTTAATTGTGAAAAGAAAGGAGATGATGGTGATTACCTAATGTGTTGTTGATCGTCGCGTATTTTAGGGTTGAAATGCAATCGAAACAGCAGGCTACAGTGATTCTTACCCAAAAAATCTTGAAATTCAAGCTGGATTCTCGTAGCGTCTTTTGGATTTATATTGTTGAGGAAAACGAGAAAGGGTGAAAAACTAAAAACCAATTTGTTTGTTTTTGAAAAATTTGATTTGTTTTTTCACTTCTAAAAAATTACCTTTTCCAATTGTTTTTTACCAACGGTTAATATGTACCCCTTAAACATACTTTTAAATCGACACATTATGTTAATGATAACCCTTCAATCAAAAATTAACTTGTTGTTTATGTCCATCCATTAAACAAACGTTTTGTTCGTTTAGTATTGAACTTTTTTGTAAACGGTTTACGAGCACGTTATCGAACAAAAATTTTTGTTCACTTTCGTTAATTAAGAAATTGAACTTGTTCACAAATGGTTTACAAATACAAGTGAAGATATAACATTTTTATTAAAAAAAAAAGGTAACAACCACAAGGACTTTTTCTAGTGGTTATTGACGATGAGTGGAGACTTGGGACTAAGAGGTCACAAGTTCGATCCTTGAGCTTTCAGGTTTTACCACCCGGCCGCTTGTAGAGGTGAACTTTTTTGTAATGAGCTCAACTAATGTAAATACCCCTTGACTTTTTTGAGACATTCATTGATCGTTTAAAAAAAATAAACATTTTTAATCACAAATGGTCACAATGCATCGGAAAATCAATTTCATGATCAAACAAACATTTAACATCAAGATAAGAAATGCCAATCTATTGCATGTTCTTCAATGGAAATGGTCCCTTTTTTTATTAAAGATATATATATATATATATAATTAAGCAATTGACGTTATAATTATAAGCATAACTATCTCAAAACAAAAACATATTTAATGAATTAACACTAACAAATGAATGTGAAAGCTATGAAAAGACATGAATA
>JBCNJP010011823.1:0-14873 GCA_039602395.1 Deinandra increscens subsp. villosa
TGGAATTGTGAAATTGCAACCCCTTGAAGAATTATTATCAGAATTTCCAGAAACTCCAGCTATTAAAGCAACACTTGGTGCTGTATTCTGATTTCTATTCAGATTTGGCTTAGACTTCGCACTCATGCTTGCACTATTCTCACCATGATACAATTCAGGATTTTGCAAAGTAGCAGTTGACTTCTTTGAGTTTAACATTTCCATTTCTCGAGCATGAAGTTTTCCAGTAAGCTCGTGAAATGTCATTGTAGAGTAATCCTTGTCATGCGTGAGTAGCAAAACATAATTTTCCCATTTCTCTGGCAAGGCTTCCAAAATCTTTTCTTTCAAATCAGCATCAGTTTTCTCAATCCCAACCACCTTTAATTCACTAATCAAGTGTGACATTCTTGAAACAAGAGTAGTAATGTTTTCATTGTCATAATTCTGAAAATTATCAAATTCCTTGTTTAGAACTTTCTTCCGACTCTTCTTGTAGTCATCATTACCTTCACACCTTGCTGATAAAGCATCCCACAATTGCTTAGATTTCTTGCAAGTGCTAAATTGATGAAGCAACTCAGTAGGTAATGCCATTGTAAGATAACCATAAGCTTTTTGTTCAAGCTCGTATGATTTTCTTTCAGCAAGATCAAAAGTATGAACTTCTTTAAAATCTCCCGCATCAGTTGGGTGTTGATAAAGTTTCTTGAGAGGAATCCACAAATCGATATCTTTCGTGCTTATGTAAGCTGAAAATCGTTTCTTCCAATTCTGGTAATCTTCAAGCTTCAACAATTTGGGAACTTTCTGACTTGTTCCAATTTCGTTATCAAAATTCATCATGGTTTGCATCACACTTTGCATTGCAGCAAACGCTTGAAATTCCGACATCGTTGAAAATTTGAATCTGGTGACCGAACCTGCTCCGATCCTATCACTAACCTCCGAACTCTGTCCGAACCTCAATCCAAAGTCCGAACTATGTCCGAACCTGCTCCGAATCAGAAACAACAGGCCGAACTCCTAAACACTCCGATCTATCTCCGAACCACCTCTGAACTCCGAACTTTCACCGAACTCTCACCGAAGACACACCGAAAGATGTCTGAACTTTAAGTTCGGAGCAGTTACTCTGAACCTGATCTGGAGACTCCGAACTTCGAACTCATTTTTCACAAATCGCACAAAAATGACTGATTTTGACGAAACTCGTTACTGTGGATCAGTAAATGTAAGGATCGAAATAACCCAAACACGATATCACAAAAGAAACAAAACAAACATACCAAATTACTAAACGAGAAGGTTTTATTTTGGGATCAAACCGTCTTTGTCTGAACTGAGGAACCCTTTTCAGCATCTGTTACTCGAACACGTCCAGGCGATTGCCTGTATATTGGTCCTTCTTAAACCCATGTTCCTCATTTTCCCGGTTGTTTGTCACTTATTTATCTTTTAGGTGCATTAATTATGAACATCCGACAGTCACACACAAATCCTAGGTAATTAATATGTGCAGTCTATCAAGCTTGATCATTCCCTACCACATATTTTCACATTCCCATATCCAGAGTTTTGAATCTTTTCTCGAGACTTGGTTGAGAAGAGAAAGAACAGATCATAAAAGAGATAAGAATAATATACAAAGACTTGTATGATTTCAACTCAGATGCGTTTATCAGTCAGGTGGTAACCTTTCATCAAACACATAAGCCTAGTCACAAAGTCAGGGCTAAAGGGTTTTGGACGCTAGAGGGTCTCTTTTGTTGTGCACATTGGCATCTTTTGGGGTGTAAATTATATACAGTGATCTGTAAGCACGTTAATCCAGACTAACCAGGTCTTTGCTCACGCAAAACAGAGGAAAATCTGATTAACACGTCAATCATTCTATACCAGGTCATTACTCACGCAAAGCAAAGGCAAGACTTGACTGACGGCTTTGACATCCCCAGATCTTTGCTCACACAAAACAGAGGGGACGCCGACTTTTTGAGATTTTTGATTCAACACTTTGGAGTCCGGCGTGTGTATCGGGAACAATTTTGCAGTCAAATAGAACAAGCACTTAACCTAAGTGTGTGTTTCCCGTCAAATGACATACTTTATCTTTAAGTGTTGTGACCCATACCTTTGTTTTTGGAACTGAGCCTACCGAGCACATCACCTTGGATCATGTCTTTCACTTTTGCCTTACGCGTGTCAGTCATTCTGAGAACGGAAATATTTCACTTCCCTGCCTTCTCAAACACAAACAAAAGATTAAAAATTAAAAAGCACAATTTTGATTTTGAGGGGTCAACTATTTCATCTTTTCTATTCTTCCCCTTGCTTTTTGATTTTTAAAATCAACACACATTTTTTTATTGTTGACACACAGACACATCAATAAATATATACTAAAACTGGCCAAGCTAACCTTCAAAGTTTATCTTTTGAAAATTTTCAGAAATGGGTTTTGTTTTATGCAGAACCATACTTCACATCAAATTAGCCAAGAAACAAACAATTCAGACAATGTTACCTTTTCTGCGGATCTTTTCAGATTTACCTCTCACATAGAGACATACCCTCCATTGAAATCTTCATGTCATGTAGTAGAGAGATGCCTCCTATCCCGTGCCTGGAACAATCACTATCACAAACAAACAAGGTTAATGAAAGTCCTCCTTGACTGTTCCTGCACAAGGTGAGAGATCAGTTAGCCATATGTACCCAGGCCATTGTGGTTCTGGGTAGACCCGATGAATCAATGAAAGTTACTTCTTTTAAACACATGCCCTTTGAAAAATCAGGAATTGGAGTTGTGGGTGCCATAGATTTAAGTTTCCAAATTTGAGGTGATTTATAAGTTGTTTTAGTCACGTTTGGAGTAGTGACTTTAGGTTTTTCAACCTTTTCATTTCAGGTTTCTTTCTCAAAACAGTTTTAGTTACCTTTGGAGGGGCAACTTTAGGTTTTTTAACATTGTGTTGTTTTGAAATTGGTTTCTTCACCTTTTTATGAAAATTTTCATAATTTGGAAAAACATATTTTTGATTTGAAAATTTTCTCTGCTCTTTGGCAGCGCCCCAATGTTGATCAGAGGGTTTTATCTTAGGAGAAACAGTCTTCATCGCCTTAGGTGGTTGCACCTTCATTGGCTTAGACTTTATTGAATCCTGAGACGAAACACTCCGACTTTGCGGATAATATGGCTCATAGGGGCGATAGAGACAATTTCGGGCAATGTGACAAGGATTGCCACAATTAAAACAAGTCTGCTTCTTTAGATAGAAGTCAGACGTGTAACCGTTTCTCTTTAGTTGCTGAGGTGGAGCACCATTTGCTTGTGTCTGCATCTTCGACCCGTTTGCAGATCTTGGATTGACTGTGGACTGGTTCCTTGAAGCTTCAGTTCTTGTGCTCCATGTATTCTTTGATGTCGAGGCAGCATTTCTACAACTGCAACTGCATGAGCCTACTGATGAGACTGGAGACTTGTTTGTCATCTTGGGCCTTTCAATCTTGATAGGAACAGAAGTTGGAGGCTTGATGGTGATCTTGGGCCTTATGCTCTTAATGTGAGATGATAAACCACCATCATGAACCAAGTCTTTGAACTTAGTGGTGAATGAGGGTCGCTCTTCTCCTTCAATCGGAATGAACATAGACCCAGTTGTCATGAAGATCTTACCATTGGGCCTTGTAGTCATCACCACTCGTTCCCGCTTTACCTCATCCACAACTTTGGAATAAGGAGTCTCGATCTTTGGATAAGGAACCAACTTTTCTTCATCAGCTCTCTTCACCTCACTGGAGCTTGAACTTGCACACTCAGTAGTTTTATTAGACTGAGTTGCTTCAGTGGCTGTCTTTTCATCTTTATGTGCTGGTTGAGGCCCATATACCATGGTTGCTTCATTCTGGGACTCTTTCAACAATTCATCTGCAGTTTGGGGCACTTTTATGTATTCATGTTGCAATGGGGGAGGAAAATTTCCATCCCCGAGGCCAGATGTTTCTTTTACCTGCTCGAGTCGCTCTTCAGATTTGAATAAAGCATGATGAGAATCCATCATTTTCTTTTGTATCACTTGATGTTTCTCAAGGGCAGATTGGGAAGTGTCAAGTTTTGCTCTTAGTTCCTCAACGTCCTTGGTTAGCTCTTCTACCTTAGCGTTAGCAAGCCTAAGATATGTGCTTTTATCACTCACCTGAGATTGAAGATTCTTAACATCTACCTGAATGGCCTCAAGTTTCTCTCTAAATATTTTGGTCTTACTTTTGGACTCCCTAAGGTCTCTATCAGATAATGCACGATTTAGGGTTTCATTAATGAATTTGTGTTCCCATTCTTTAGCCTCACAGTTGGAATTGCAACATATCTCATCGGGTGTAGTGGTGCCTGGTAGAATATGCGCCATGAACTTCTTTGGAAGAGCTTCTAGATCAAATTTGGACCGCAAAGCCTTGATCGGATTGAAAAGGGATGGACCGAAAAGTGGGTTTTCGATCGGAAAGTGGGTTTTCGGTCGGAAAAGGGTTGGATCGAAAAGTACTTTCGATCGGACAGGGGGTCAGTCGAAAAGCAGACTTCTCGATCGAAAAGTGTCAGCGGATCGAAAAGTCTCAGTGGGGACTTTCCGATCGAAAAGAGAAGCTGATCGAAAAGTCACAGGGGGACTTTCCGATCGAAATGCTCTGATCGAAAAGTCACAGGGGGACTTTCCGATCGAAATGGGCTGATCGAAAAGTCACAAGGGGGACTTTTCGATCGACAGATGGCTGATCGAAAAGTCACAAGGGGACTTTCCGATCGAAATGGGCTGATCGAAAAGTCACAAGGGGACTTTCCGATCGAAATGGCGCGACAGAAAAGGCTTTTCGATCAGGAGGACCATCGAAAAGTCTAGAAACAGGGTCGAAAAGTCTCCAAATCACGAATTAAGCACCTCGAAAGCTCCTGTCTTGACTTGAAACCTGCAAAAATACTTCCGAACGTGCTAAAAGCTGAAAATCACCACAAAACTCAAACGGTTAGTTGTCAAAAACTTGAATCGGATATCGCGAGAGCCTCGAAACTTGCGTTTCTTGGCTCTGATACCAATTGTAAGGATCGAAATAACCCAAACACGATATCACAACCTCTAGTGAATGTGCGAAATCCAAACACTAGAGTGATTCAAGATAAATCAAGAAAAATACGTAAAAGCAATAACAAAACAAGTAAGAACACAAACCGATTGAAGAGAACACTTTACTATTAATCACCGATTGCTTACACACTTGGTCGAAATTCTCAAAGAGAATTTCGAGATCACCAAAAATCGCAAACACCTTAGGAGCAACCAACAACCACACTAAATTGATTACTAGGAGTCCTATTTATAGGAGACGGTGAACTTGGAAAACAAGTTAACCTCCCTACCTAAAATAACTCCTAATTCCCGTATTTGAACCCTAAGGCCCATAAAACTCCCACTAAACATTGTTTAAATGAGCCCAAACGCATCTAAATTGGCCCAATGACCCAATATACCCATAACCCAACTTATTTTCACCTATTCTAACACATAGGCCTTCAGAATACTCCGCCAAGTGATGATTTAATACACAAGCCACAAATCTTGGTCCTTACAATCTTCCCCTTGGCTTGTGCTATTTCATATCTTCTACTTTCAATCTTCAGACTTCAGTCTTCTCCTTGGCTTGAACATGGGTTGGTGAAGATTCTTTTCTTGATACGATCTTCATTGGGCAGCAACGGTCGAGTTCTGGGAGTTTTCTCTCAATCAGCATCAGCTTGGACTTCAAATGACAAACAAGTAATGAGAGGAGGATTCTCAAGTACTTGCTCCTTCTTGAAACATGTCGAGTCCTTGCTGGATCATCAGTAACTGTCTTGACCAGCATGTAACTTCAGAGGGTAAAAATGTTGAAAACCCCTGTCTTGACATTCTTGAATTTCTTGACTTGAAACAATTCATGTTCTAGTTGCTCTGCATCTTTAGCTTCTTTATGATCTTTGGAAGCTTCTCTTGAAAAACCAACAAACTTACCCTAAGCATAGGGTAAGTCCTTTTCCGGCTGGTTCTTCAACTTGATCAGCAGCAGAGTTCTTGCTTTCGTCAACTGAGTCCTTGACCTTCTTGTCCATGAGTTATCTTTTCCATTTAACCTGTCAAACACAACATGGAACAAACACTAACCAGACAATGATGACTGGTTATCGGGTTAGCATTATTTAACAAAAACCCTAACATATGTTATGGGTTTCTTTAAAATACTTCCCCTGAACCCGAGGACTCTTCACATTATCTCCCCCTGAGGTTCTGAGGGAGGGTCAAACTTTCTTGCATAAAACCCATAAAAAAATTTATTTAAACTTCTCAAATCAACCTGGCCAATTCATAAACTTAAGATAACACAAAGCAGTTGGTCACGAACACTTCTGTCTTTATCCGAAAACCTGCAAAAAAAATCCTTCCGAACCTTGCTACTGCAAAAATCACCACAAAACTCAAAGGGTTAGTTATCAAAAACTTGAATCCGATATCGCGAGAGCCTCGAAACTTGCGTTTCTTGGCTCTGATACCAATTGTAAGGATCGAAATAACCCAAACATGATATCACAAAAGAAACAAAACAAACATACCACATTACTAAACGAGAAGGTTTTATTTTGGGATCAAACCGTCTTTGTCTGAACTGAGGAACCCTTTTCAGCATCTGTTACTCGAACACGTCCAGGCGATTGCCAGTATATTGGTCCTTCTTAAACCCATGTTCCTCATTTTCCCGGTTGTTTGTCACTTATTTATCTTTTAGGTGCATTAATTATGAACATCCGACAGTCACACACAAATCCTAGGTAATTAATATGTGCAGTCTATCAAGCTTGATCATTCCCTACCACATATTTTCACATTCCCATATCCAGAGCTTTGAATCTCTTCTCGAGACTTGGTTGAGAAGAGAAATAACAGATCATAAAAGAGATAAGAATAATATACAAAGACTTGTATGATTTCAACTCAGAGGCGTTTATCAGTCATGTGGTAACCTTTCATCAAACACATAAGCCTAGTCACAAAGTCAGGGCTAAAGGGTTTTGGACGCTAGAGGGTCTCTTTTGTTGTGCACATTGGCATCTTTTGGGGTGTAAATTATATACAGTGATCTGTAAGCACGTTAATCCAGACTAACCAGGTCTTTGCTCACGCAAAACAGAGGAAAATCTGATTAACACGTCAACCATTCTACACCAGGTCATTACTCACGCAAAGCAAAGGCAAGACTTGACTGACGGCTTTGACATCCCAGATCTTTGCTCACACAAAACAGAGGGGACACCGACTTTTTGAGATTTTCGATTCAACACTTTGGAGTCCGGCGTGTGTATCGGGAACAATCACTGGTTGCTTCTAATTAGGAACATGGGTTTATGAAGGACCAATATACTGGCAATCGCCTGGACGTGTTCGAGTAACAGATGCTGATAAGGGTTCCTCAGTTCATACAAAGACGGTTTGATCCCAAAACAAAACCTTCTCGTTTAGTAAGTTGGTATGTTTGTTTTGTTTCTTTTGTGTTATCTTAAGTTTATGAATTGGCCAGGTTGATTTGAGAAGTTTAAATAAATTTTTTTTATGGGTTTTATGCAAGAAAGTTTGACCCTCCCTCAGAACCTCAGGGGGAGATAATGTGAAGAGTCCTCGGGTTCAGGGGAAGTATTTTAAAGAAACCTGTAACATATGTTAGGGTTTTTGTTAAATAATGCTAACTCGATAACCAGTCATCATTGTCTGGTTAGTGTTTGTTCCATGTTGTGTTTGACAGGTTAAATGGAAAAGATAACTCATGGACAAGAAGGTCAAGGACTCAGTTGACGAAAGCAAGAACTCTGCTGCTGATCAAGTTGAAGAACCAGCCGGAAAAGGACTTACCCTATGCTTAGGGGAAGTTTGTTGGTTTTTCAAGAGAAGCTTCCAAAGATCATAAAGAAGCTAAAGATGCAGAGCAACTAGAACATGAATTGTTTCAAGTCAAGAAATTCAAGAATGTCAAGACAGGGGTTTCCAACATTTTTACCCTCTGAAGTTACATGCTGGTCAAGACAGTTACTGATGATCCAGCAAGGACTCGACATGTTTCAAGAAGGAGCAAGTACTTGAGAATCCTCCTCTCATTACTTGTTTGTCATTTGAAGTCCAAGCTGATGCTGATTGAGAGAAAACTCCCAGAACTCGACCGTTGCTGCCCAATGAAGATCGTTCAAGAAAAGAATCTTCACCAACCCATGTTCAAGCCAAGGAGAAGACTGAAGTCTGAAAATTGAAAGTAGAAGATATTTAATAGCACAAGCCAAGGGGAAGATTGTAAGGACCAAGATTTGTGGCTTGTGTATTAAATCATCACTTGGCGGAGTATTCTGAAGGCCTATGTGTTAGAATAGGTGAAAATAAGTTGGGTTATGGGTATATTGGGTCATTGGGCCAATTTAGATGCGTTTGGGCTCATTTAAACAATGTTTAGTGGGAGTTTTATGGGCCTTAGGGTTCAAATACGGGAATTAGGAGTTATTTAAGGTAGGGAGGTTAACTTGTTTTCCAAGTTCACCATCTCCTATAAATAGGACTCCTAGTAATCAATTTAGTGTGGTTGTTGGTTGCTCCTAAGGTGTTTGCGATTTTTGGTGATCTCGAAATTCTCTTTGAGAATTTCGACCGCAATCGGTGATTAATAGTAAAGTGTTCACTTCAATCGGTTTGTGTTCTTACTTGTTTTGTTATTGCTTTTACGTATTTTTCTTGATTTATCTTGAATCACTCTAGTGTTTGGATTCCGCACATTCACTAGAGGTTGTGATATCGTGTTTGGGTTATTTCGATCCTTACAGTAAAACCAATAGAAAGTGATTTAGGAACAATTTTGACACCAAAAACTCGATAGAATTGATGAACAACACGAAAACAATCTCGAGAAACACCAAAAACGTTTCAAAAATCCGATAATCGCAACCACAGATCAGTAGAATGAACCAGAAAGCTCTGATACCACTTGAAAATGCGTGAGCAACGGATCATCTACTCGATCTAGCTAATCGAACATCGAAACGTAATTAACCGATTGATTTATTGATCAACGAAGAACAATTACAACCAGTAAACACTCAGAAATAGACTCAGAGAATACACACTCAGAAACACACACTTAACAGATCTCACTCGCTCAGCAGTCTCCTCAATTACAAAGACCAAACCTCTATATATACTAACTGGTCCGAGCTTCGGCCGAACCTCAGGTTCGGACCTAGTTCGGCCAGACCTAGTTTGACTTGAACTTGATCTTGCTTGATACTTCACACGACGCACATATCAGGTATCAACAGACTGAAGGACAAATTCTTGTCCAAGCGGAAGTTCAACCGGAACTTCAACCGGAAGTTCAAGTGGAAGCTGAGCTGAGTGTTCAACCGGAAACTCAAACTGTGACCCAGGTGGAAGTTCATGGCCCCAGCAGTTCAATATTTGGGACTGATCAGCCATCTGTGGTTCAACCGGAAGAGCAAGGAAGTGAAGGAGCAGAGGATATAGCAGCAACTTTGATAGCTTTAAGGAGCACTGAGCCAGTTCAAACTGAAGAACCTGTTCAAGCTGATATTGCTAAAACTATTCAACAGGTGACTCAAACTCCTGAAGCTGAGGCTATAGTGAAGATGGTAGAAGATGTCAAAAGGGTAGCAGAAGATGAGAGGCTCCACCTTCTTTCACTTACAACCCAAACTCAATGCCTACAACAGTTCCATCTATCTTACAGTCACTTTCCATCACACCCTACAAACCTCCTTCCATCTCCAAGAAAGTTGCCACCAAACTTGCCAATCCCAAGTACATAACAGATAACTTTACACCCATAGTTCCCCTCAGGAAGAAGCCTCCACCTACCATGGATTTCTCTGATATCTTCCCACCTACTCCACCTTCAAGCCCTACACCAGAAGTTGATAGACCACCAACACAAACTTCCCTACCTCCACTCACCATCAATGAACCTTCTACTACCATCACCAAACCTACTGAAGCCCAAACTGGCCCTTCTTCATCATCTGACAAAGGCAAGAGACCTGTTGTGCCAGAATCTGCAATTGATTCTGATGAAGAAAGGATGATAAGAAAAAGGAAAATGATGCATGCCAAGAACAAAAGAGATCAAAGGCAGAAAAGAAAAGCTCCACCTAGAAAAAGGCAAATTGTGGGCTGGACAGTGGATGAAGCCACCTTTGATTTCACTTTCAAAATGGCAAATGGCACAACTCAAGTGGTAAACGTTCACAAGGCCACTACACATCTTACTTTCCTGCAAATGACAGACATCATTCTGAAGCTTCGAGAAATCCTGAGTCCCTCAAGAGCTGCGCACATGTTAAGGCTTGTCATTGAGCCAACAGTGCTGGAATGCGGAGTGTTCTACAGAAGCAATTTAGATGATGATTCAGCAGAAGAAGAAGAAGAGCCTGCAAGTGAAATAAAGTTTATCATTTCGGAAGAGGAGGAGAAGCTCTTTTATGTTTACAGAGTCGATGGCACCTTCACAATTCATGAGTCTATTTCTGTCTTAAAACCTTGATACCAACATCAGAACCACGGACAAGTAGGATAAGGAGAAGAAGATTTTTGGGTACAAGTCAATTTTTGAAGATAGACATTGAAGTTGAAGAATAATTTGACAGCATCAGCTTAGGGGGAGATTGTAAGGAATATTGCGCTTGGAAGATTTCCGGTTGAATGCCAATTTTGTATAGTTCCGGCTGAAGTTGAAGTTGAACCGGAATTCTCACTTCAAGCGGAACTGGCAGTTCAAGCGGAAAGAAGCAGTTTTGTCCTTTAGCGAATATTCCGGGTGAACTCAATTATCCACCAGATAATGAGTTCAACCGGACTTTTCCTTAGATGTCTTTTCAGCAAGTCCAATCCTGCAAAAGCTTCTCGTATGCTTCTATATCTGATTCAAGCCGCTCTCCTAAAGTAGTATGTTGCTGCAAACACGCAAGATATTCCAATTGTCGATGTTTATTCTTTTGGTAGCTTGTATTTGACTTTTTAGTTTATGGTCTAGATTAGATCGCATGATATCAATGGCTGTCATTGATCTCATCAGCACTATATATAGCATAGTTAGCTCTTAGTTTACACATCATCGTTGTTATCTGTTCTTGAACAACTTGTAATAGTGTAGCTTTGAGTTAATGCAAATAGTGCCGAGTATTTGATACTTTGCTGTTACTATCTTTCTGCAAATCAAGCTTTTACATTATACACAAGAACTAGATATCTCTTAAGTAAAGTGAAATATAACTTTAATTCCGCAGGGTTATATTTGCAAGTAAAGGGCTTTGTTTTAGTTTAACTCTAACTAATAACGATCCTACATAAGCCAGAGATGATGATGGTGTTCATCGGAGATGGCGGCGGTGGTAGTGGTGGCCGGAGGTAATGATGGTGGTGGCCGAAGAAGATGACAGTGGTGGCTATTGGTGGTGGAGTGGTGGTGGTGTGGTGACTAGGATGATGATTGGATAAATTTATTAAAAAAAATAAAAAAAATGACACATCAACAACCACATAATCAAAAACTAACGGTGTTAGTTTTTTTTCAACGGCGGGACCGTTAAAAATAAATACACGACAACATGGGACTGTCAGTTGCCAAAGTGAAAACATGGATTATTATTTACCAATAGTGAAAAGATGATATTAAATGACGCCAATTTTCCTTAGTTTAATGATATATATATATATATTATAATAATATAATGTTTTTTTATATATTTTATTAATCAAATGGTTTTTATATATTTAATTAATCAAACAAATTAAATATTTTTTATTATTTTATTAAATGATATTACGATCAGTTAATGGTTTTGTGTGCTCGCGCTATCCCAGCGGTAACCTCTATTGACCATCAATTTTGTGTGTCCGCGTTATCCAAGCGGTAACCTCCATTGATTACCAACAATTTATATTATGATTGCATATTACAAATGCAATATTCACGTTAGCGGTAACCTCCATTGAAATGGTTTTGTGTGTTCTCATTATCCCAGCGGTAACCTTCATTTAGATTATTTAAATTTATAATTCTTTTTACTTTTTATATTCTTGTTTTGGTTGTGTAATACGCAAACTTTAAAATGGTAAATATGATTTGGTTATAATTTATAAGTGATTTTGATCGTTCAATGTTTTCTTTTATTTCGTTTTCCTTAACGTATCCTTAAAGCAATGCAATGGTTTTGTGTGTTTGCGTTATCCTCACGTTAACCTCCATTGATCACCAATAATTTATGTTGTTAGTGGTGTAGCAGTTTAACTATTTTTTCTACCGGTGTTATCCGAACGATTAAAACAACAAGGACACAACAAAACGAAACCGCATTCAGATGAACGAAGTCATGATCTTTGTAAACCTCACTCTATGTAAAACAAACAACAAGCTAAGCTAATAGAACTAACGCAGCAACGGTGCAATTTTGGTAACATCATGATATCATTCTTGAATACCTCCGCGCAACGCACGGAGAGTTAAAATTTAGTTACAATTACAATTACATACAACACTAAATAATAAAATTACAATTATAGTTTATAAATCTTTATATATATATATATATATATATATATATATATATATATATATATGTTTGTAAACAACATTTAACGTTCTATTTGAAACTTAACTATCATTATCAATGATTAGTAATCCGTCTCATTTAACTCTTGACAATGTCATGTATAGAGCTCATCATTTATAAAAGCTTGTACATTTAAAAACAAACAGCACAAAATATCAATTATCTTTGGCTCTTAGTTATTTTCATCGTAAAACATTAACGAGTAGAAAATGTTATATATGAAAGTTATATGAAAAAACAGTATTAGAAAGATATAGATGTTAGTTTTTCAACGTGACTGGGTTATGATTAAATCTATAAGTCTATATATAACAATTTGAAGCTTACTAGATGGTAAAGCGTTCGCGTGTTAGAGTAGATGCCTTAAAAACAAGGGTGAATTTCATATATACCCTTACAAATTTGAAAAATATCATATATACACATCAAAAATTTTAAATATCATATATGTCCTTACAAACTAGTTATAATATCAAATTTAGACATTTTATTAAGAATATTTAAAAAATGACTATTTTACCCTTACTTTTAAAAAAGGCTTAAAATTTCATATTTGCCACTCCCATTCTTTATTTTCAGATATTGTATTAATAAATAAATATGTAATAGTTTCTCAAATTATTAGATTTAACCATTTCAATGAAACACCATCTAAAACATAAATTAAAAGAACCAAATAAAGAAAAACTATGAGTAAAATGCATCTCAAATTATATGGAAAACAAAGAAGCAAGGGAAAATAAATTATATTCTTTTCACCGTAAAAAACTAATCATGCAAAACGCATCTCAAGGTTACCAAGTAAAGAAAGATTTTTATATATCTAAAAGACTAAAACCAAAAAAACGATGCTGTCATTGGCTTTAAAAGTATATATGTTTTGGCTAAAACTATAAATGTTGATCTGACTGTCTTATCAATTACGTGGGTGTAGCGACCGAAAAACAAGAGCATTTGGTGTTTTCAACTTTGATATAAAAATGTAAGTTAATCAAAAATTATATAAATGGTAAGGGTAGAATTGTCATAAAGTAAAAATTCATTTAAATTGTGTATATATGATATTTTAAGTTTTTATTGGATATATATGATATTTATTAAGTTTATAAGGGTATATATGAAATTCTCTCTAAAAACAAAAGTACTGCAAAACGTCACCCAAAAGTAGTACTCGTGAAATTAGAAGTACTACGAAAAAATGTTATCTTTATATTTTAAGTTTCTAAATTGTTATCTTAATTTTAATATTATTAGAACTTCTAATTCTTAAATTAAGTATGAATAGTTGTTGCCCCACCAAAGGAAATCGTTTATAATATTTAAAACTTTATAACTTTAAATTTTTCATTCTCACCATAAAGCTAATCCTTGACTTATTGACCTTTCCATTTTGACTATTCACGTTTACATCATTCATACTATCAAGTACAAATAACGACCTCATTCACCTTCTTACTTTAATTTATTTGATTTTAACTTTAGGTTTCATAATATTTAAAATAAAAATAATAAACATTCATCACCTTAATAATCTAAAGTTAAACTTATATTATTAGGAAAAATGTTCATCTTTACAATAAAAAATCTAATAAAATTTAAAATTCTTCACAAACCGAAATACACACAACAAATAACCAAAATACAAAGTACCAATAATAAGCACAAAACAAACCCAAATCCCATGAACTCTAACCCAAGTCTTTTATAATGGAACATCAAACAAAGTATGAAATACTTAACCAACCAAAATACATGATACCACCAATAGAAAACAAACCCAAATCGAACTCTAACCGAGCCTCAAATAAAATAAATCAATAAGCATTTCAATTATAAGCAGCGAATTACCCAAATTGTCTCAAGAACACATCAAACTAAAACAAAAAAAAAAACAGAATAAGGCTTAGATCAGAACCCGATCATCATAGCGATCTTAGATCAGAGTGGATTCTCAGGTGGGGTAACGACTACGATAAAGAGAATTTAATTGCCACACCACTGCTGCAACCACCAGAGCCAAAACGAGAAAACAAAATTCATTACAGCCTTAATAAAACCTACTCCATTTTCTAAAGATCTGAAGCATTTAACAGCCTAAAAAAAACTAGACAAGGAACTGAAGCATTTAACATCCGAAGACCAGCAAAGACCTCGAAGATAAGATCGTCACCAAAAGGATAGTAATGATCACATAAAAAGCTCTACTGGCATG
>JBCNJP010011824.1:0-14872 GCA_039602395.1 Deinandra increscens subsp. villosa
CAAAATTATACAATATAGAATAGATTCTTGTAATTTACCTCTAGCTTAAGTCTCTCTAGGTTTGGGGAGCTTCGAATCAAAAGAAAAAGAAATGGTAACCCATATTGGTGAATTAAACATACATCTACCATACACAAGTACTTCAAGTAGACCAATGTTGTTGAAAGTTTTTTCGGAAGCCTATCGGGAGCAAAACACTTGAACCATACGCAAAACAAAGATTAGTTCATCAACAATAAAAATAACCAAAGTTTAATAAAGTGTATGCCATGGAGATAAAATTACCCGAACAATGTAAAACCAGATAGACAAATATTCAATGATGGGTAAACAATCAAAGAGATCGGCAATGGTGTAATCTCCACTAACCTCGATAGTTCCAATGTCACTCTCCTGCAAAAGTTTATATTATTCGGCTAAGTTATGAAAGACCCTAAGGATTTATGTTTAATTTTATAATGAACTTACGAGAGTCAATAGCTTAAGTGATGGAGAACCGGATAAAAGATGCAGAAGAGCTTTTTCGTTTGTCCATAAAAGCTCCACATGTAAGGTTGTAAGGCTACGAAATCCATTGTATGATGGTTGCCAGTAGAGAGTACAATTACCGAGATATAGATCCGTTAAATGATGTAACGAGAAGAGAGACGAGGGTAACTTATACATCCCAGGAAAGTGAAGATTTAATATCTTGAGGGTGTTTTTCTTCGACAAATGAAGTATTATATGGTCAATCTCAACACAGGAGCCATCTGCTCCCACAGAAAGGGTGAACTCATGGAGTGGACCCTGGTGCATTAACAGAACTTGGTATATAGCGTAGAAAAATTTACACCTCTTGGTCATTTCTTTCCTTTGACTTGGTTCGTCAAACGTTTGCTCCAAAACAGACAACTCAGCCCTATTGGTCGTTACTTCAAATGTATTCTCATCAAACTCAAGTTTAGGGATTTTGATCCAATTGTACCTCCATTCCCTAGAGAGGATACTTGTCCTTGCTGCCTCTTGAATCGGTAGTAGACATAAGATGGTTTCTATTATGCCTGGAGGCAGCTTACTGATTCTATCCATCTTGGGATATTCTTGTCCCCTGAGAATCTGTTTAAGATGAACTCTGATTAATACACACACACACAGAAGAATTATGACATAGCAAACATGGTTATGAATTTCGACACTGAACATAAAAGTTGTCAAATGAGCAACATGAAAGACATTATAAATTTAATGCTAACTTCGAAACACTAGAACGAAACAGATATGACGTTCCAACAGATCTACAATCTCCTCATGTACAGAAACAAACAATATCAGAACCAAAAAGTCAAAAACACTACTACCCTTTACACTTTGAGTAGGTTTATTGAAAATTAGTCACTTTTATTAAAAATTAAAAAAAAAAAAAATCATCATAAGCATTCTCGTTCCTAATCAACTTGTCTTTTTCACCCACCAAATGCAACAAATAATTGGATTGATATATTCTGTAATCATGCAAATCCTCATAGTTCATGCAAAGGTTAAGTAGATTAGATGCAAACAAAAGAAGAAAGTCAAAGTTTTCAGACAAATTGCTAATTTAGGCACAAACACCATCAACAAAACCATTTAGAAAAACAAAAGCACAGGAAACTGAAACAATTGGGTAAGTATCCATGCTTATATTTACATCAACTTAAATTACAAGAAATGTCAAGCAAAATTACCCGTAATCAATAAGCACAACGGCCACCAGCGTCGACGAGCAGAAGCATAACCCGAAATGGGGTTAGGGTTCAAAATTCAGTAAGTTACCAGTGCGCTTCCTGTATTTGTCTATATTCGTCGTTCCATTTTCTTATTTATTTTTAACTAATTTTTAATCTTTAAATTTAAAATGTCCACCATTTTTTTAACAAGTTAAAGTTAGAGTCACCGGAAACAAGTTACGTGGCTAGACATTTTTGTATAGCAAAATCCAGCCGCTTAAAGACTACGTTTATAAATTTTGGTGTCATAACATTACTGTGTTGACACGTTGGACCATCTCAAGTAGCTCGACGGCCTCAGGTGCGAGAAAACCAAATGTATCAAATGCAAATGGTATCGACACGTGTTTAGTGTTTACTATTCTGTAGATTTTACTTTTTTTAGTGTTTAAGATAAAACCGTAAATATTAATGTTTGAGATACATTTTTTAAGATTTAAAGATGTGAACGGTGAGCCTAACCCCACCACCACCAATCAAAACCTTTGAATTTTTGAAGATGATTTAGCTTAAGACAGAAAAATTAAGGTCATGTTTGTTTTCTGAAAAATCTTTGAATAGAGGTTATATCTACATCTGATTTGGTCAGACGTATTCAGATGTAGCGCCGTTTGTTTTTTCAGTTATTAAGAGGTTTTACATCTTAATAGCATCTTAACCATCAAGATCTTTTAGAACATCTTAGAACCTCTTAACCATTAAAAAAAAAGTCATTCGTTATCCGACGACTAGAGCTCCGTCTCCAACGACTAGTTATCCACCTCGGGTCTCCACCTCTTAATAATTCAACTTTTAGATATTTAAATCATCTCTTAACATTTAGAATTAGTATTTAAATTTAGACATAAATCTCCTAAAAAACAAACGTGACATAAGAAATCTTTGAAATTATGTAGATTGGGTTTTGAAGATAAAAACGTATTAAAAATATTAACAGGGCCGGCCCAATTTAAAAAAGTGAGATGTATTGGATTTGGCCCAATTTTTTTTAGAAAAAACGTACGGATTAAAGAAAAGAGGCGGATACTTCCTTCCTTACGTAAATCAATCAACCCTAATTCCCCACATATATCGATTGGGGCTGCTGTTGGTTTTTTGCCTGTTGATCAAGCAGATATGTCGAAGAAAAACAACTTGTCTCTTAGAAAAAAGCAGCACGAATTCGAGCTTCGAAGTAATTAAGCTTACCCAGTCACCTATTCATTCATTTTGATTTCGATCTTCGTTATTTGATCTGTAACTGTTTTTTGAATCTAATTATTTAGGAGAACAGGAAGAGAAAGAAAAAAAGGCCAAGAAGCTACAAGCAAAGAAGAACAAGATGAAAGTAAGTGATTTAGAAAACAAAACTAGTGTTTGTTTTGTTTTGTTTTATAAAAGTATGTCTCTCTGTCTGTTAATTTTTATGAAGACTTGTTGAATTAATCATGAAACATAAAAACTACTACTGTCCTAGAAATAATTAGTTGTTACTGTTTGTCAATTGGTTAATAAATATGCTCTCGAAATATCTGCTCCTGTTGTTCTGAAAGAAGATCATAAAACTAGAAATTTGACAAAATATCCACTTTTTATTAACATTATTTGCAAGTAATTTGCTGCCACTGTCATATTTGTTTGATTCGCCAACTATATCATGGCTTTGGTAAACAAGATGTTAATTTCAACTCGTATAGAATCCGATTGTGTTCAATGGATTTTGGTTTTGAATTTGAATCGTAAACCAGTTCACGAATCCGACTCTCAACTTTGTAGGAAAATGACTACTATAGGCAAGATGGTTGGAGTGATCATCTTTTGTTGTGTTTTAAATTTTGATCATAATCATTTTTTATGTAGAGATGGGTTGTATAACTTTACATGAATAATGAAATTCATTCAATACACATGTGCTTGAGAGTGTTGTTTGTATTATGTGATTTTGACTGTGCTCAATGTACAACTTTTCCGATTAGGTTGATGGCAGTGCAAGCAAGAAGAAGAGGGGTAGCGGTGGATTTACAGTTGGGAAGAAGAAACTGAAGACCCGAATGACACCATTGGCTAAAGCTAAAGCTGCTCAAGCAATGGAACTTGACTGTTGAGATCAAACTGCCATTAGAATTAGTTGATGGTTTTGTTTTTTCTTATTTTATTTTAAAAGGAATTGCTGCTTTACTCTGGCATGAAATGGGTAGTTTTTGTTATCATTATATTTGGAGTTGTCTTGTATTTTCTTGAATTCTAGGGTATTGATGTTTCTGACTCCTGGTTCTGTAACAAAAACCGTTACATGTTTGTCACCTGAAACATGGATCTGGAACATGAAGTTCAGCTTGAAGTATCATTGGCATAAGGTCTGCAAATCTCTATGACTTTGAGACGCAAGACGCCGACTTAATTGTAAGCTCGAAAGTTGAAACAATCATGTCAAGCTAGAATCATAAAATAAACCTAGAGTAACTACAATCCCATAATTTAGATATTTGCAATCCAGAAAAAGAATTCACTGGAACAGAAGCCTAAAAAAAGTCTATTCTTGAAAATATAAACCTAATCTTGTTTGAAACTAAACCAATCAAGTCAAATTAATATATTGTATTAATTCTTTAAACGGCATTGAACTTTAACTAGACCACCTGAAAAGTCAAATTTATATACACATAACCTTGTATTTGACTTGATTAGAGCCTAAAAGCATAAATTATAATCGAAATCAAGTTTCAAAATATCAACTTTCTCAAAATCCCATCTCAGATCAAAACTAACTGGTTTCCAACTACCCAAAATACTTGCTCTATATGGTCACACATTTTCTCAACAGGCACAATCAGGTCGACAAATATAGCTCGTGTGCTCCATGGATATAATCCTCTTCCTCAACTTTGTCACACGGGCCATATTGGTTCGTAAGCTGGGCAAGTCACAGATGGTGGTTTTGCCTTCTTTTTTCTTGACATCAACATTTTCTTGAACTGCAGTGGTGCCAGCCATTGTCCGTCTCACAGAAATCAAGACTTTTTAAAATCATATAATGCATTGGACAATAGGGATTGATTCTATTTGGTCAGAGAATGTAGAATCAGAACTTTAAACCTCAAATAAAGCCCGAAATTATAGCAAATATGAAATCGTTTAACCCATCAACTGCTAAACACACAGCTTTGAGTTGACCTCGAGGTTAAAGTCAAATGCCATATCAATGTGACAGAATCTTGAATGGAAATATGGAATAAAGGTGCATCTTTCTCATTCACAATCAGAGACTTGACCTTTGCACTAAGATAAAGAAAGATAGCATAACTTTTTGATAAATTCAAGGTGGAAAGATCATCTATCTCATAACGGATCCCAAACAAATTTGTTCATTTCACTATATAGTCAACAAAAAAGAACAAAACCATCAAAGGCATGACTAATTCGAATTCAACTGTTTGACAATGATTTTAACCACAGGTGATGCACATGGGGAGGATAAAAGGACTTTTGAAATCAGTGATACTTCACCCTCATCAAACGCATGACCCGGGAATATCCTCACCTTCTTTAATACAGGTGACTTGGTTAGTATAAGTTTCACAAAATCCAACTCATTCTCCGTGTCACTAAAATCTTGAATCTCTATCTCGTTCAGATGCTCCAACATAATACCTGAATAATCTTTGAGTGTAAAGGAGCCTATTTCACCTTCTGCAAGCCCATCTTCAAGATACATCTACATAGATGAAGTGTTTTGTGTGAGTGTATTTTTAAATAAGAATCAAAACAAAAAGAATACAAAACAGATTCTAGTTATTTACCTTTAGCTTTAGTTTCTTCAAGTTTGGAGAGCTTCTAATCAAAAGAACAAGAAAAGGTAGGCCATATATGTGACTAAAGCACACAGAATTCATACACAAATATTTTAAGTGGACCAATGTTGTTGGAAGCTCTTTTGGAAGTCTTTCTAGAACAAAACACTTGATCCATGGCCAAAACAAATATTAGTGAATAATGATAACTAATAAGCAAACCAAAGTCTAATCAAGTATACTCCATGTATATAAAATTACCTCAACGATGGAACACGAAACAGAGAGATGTTCAATCACAGGTAAACAATTGAATAAATCAGCTATGGGGGACTCTCCACTACCAAAAATAGTTGCACTACCACTATTCTGCAAAAGATACAATATGTATATAGGTTAGATAGACCATGGGGGGATGACATGTTATTTATTATGAACTTACGAGAGTCAATGTCTTAAGTAATGGGCAACTTGATAAAAAACGGAGAAGGGTTTTCTCATCTGTCGATATCATTTCCAAATATAAGGTTGTAAGGCCACCAAATTCATTGAGCGAACGTTCAGGGAAAAGAGCACAGTCACAAAGATACAGGTCTGTTAATTGGTATAACGGGAAAAGAGAAATGGGCACCTTATACCCATCAAGGCCCCCATTCAAGTCAAGTTTTAACTTCTTGACCGTACTTTTCTTCAACAAATGAAGTATTATACCGTCCATCTCAACACATGATTCATCAACCTCCATACAAAGGGTGAACTCAGCGATTGGACCCTGGTGCATTAAAAGGACTTGATATATAGCATAGAAAATTTTACACCTCTTGCCGATTTCGTTCCTTTGACTTGGTTTGTCAAATGTTTGTTCCAAATTGGACAATTCAGCCCCATCAATCGGTACTTGACACGTATCCTCAACGAACACAAGTTTTGGGATTTTGATCCAATGGTACCTCCATCCCCTAGAGAGGATACTTGTCCTTGCCGCCTCTTGAATTGGTAGAAAACATAAGATGGTTTCTATTATACCCGAAGGAAGCTTGCTGATCATATCCATCTTAAGATTTTCTTGTTGGCCGCAAAATTAGCTACTCTCAGAACCTATTTCAGATAAACTATGTTTAATACACACACAGAATAAGCATAATACATAACAGTTGACATTTAAACATGGTTACCAAAATCGAGTAATCAATAAAGAGAATACAATTTACACAACTGATATGGCTTATGATCTCTGATAAGCAACCACATTTGGTCCCTTTATGTATTTTATGTCCGTTTCATTTTCTGATCCTTATAGGGAATTTTATAATATTAAAAATGGCCGGCAAAAAAAAAAAAATAACATAACATAACAGATACCAAATTTTGTATGTACGCCAATCACTTGCTGTCACCTTGGTTTTCATTTATTTTGTCACTGATACACACCCTTTGTTTGACATATTTTTCCACCCTCCAATTTTGGCTCCACTCCGAAATCCACAAATATATCAAAATATATTTCTTATTTCGTTAGAAGGATTGGGTTAAGGGTAACAAAAAAGAATACGTTAATAAGATAGAACTATGCACTGCATTATAGAATCAGCCATTAAAGCATCAAAATTATAATCAAAATCAAATTTCAAAATATCATCTTTCTCAAAATCCCATCTCATATCAAAACTCAAATGTTCATTTCCACCACATGTCTAAATGGTTTCCAACTGCCCAAAATATTTGCCAGATATGGTTGCTAAGATATTAAGCATGATAACTTCATCATCAAGACTCGTTTTTTCAGCCCGCAGGGTAGCACATTTTCTCAACAGGCAACGAAGTGAAGCACTAGTGTCAGCATCTAGAGGTGTATCAATGGCTGCGCAAAGAGCAAACAACCATGCACAATCGGGTCGACCCAGATAGCTCATCTGCTCCATGGATGTTATCCGCTTCCTCAACATTGTAACGCGGGCCCTGGGTTCCATCTCCATAATGGTTCGCAAGCTGGGCCAATCACTAATAGTAGTTTTGTCTTCCGTTTGGTTGACGTCAAGACTTTCTTGAATTACAATTGTGCCATCGTCTGTCTGACAGAAATCAAGATTTTCTTGAATCGCGTTGTCCATAATGCTCTGGGCAAGAGGGATTGATTCGATTTGGTCCGATAATGTAGGAGAACTTTCAACCTCGGATAATGCCTGAAGTTATAGCAAATAAGAAAACAATAACAGATCAGAGTTGCTGAAAACAACAGTGATGAGAGTTTATAAATTCAAGCCATTTACTTACAAATAGATCGATTCCGGTTATGTTCTGTTTCTATGGGTCAAATGAGTGAAAAAAAAAATAGCTAGAACATGTCAAATTGGGTTATTGGGTCAAAAGTTAGCGGTGGGTATCCTTAACGCATAAAATCTCCAAAATTATTTTACTCAAAAAACTAGATCATCATTGAAACAATAGAATTTGTTGGGCAAAGAGTGTTTTGTGCCAAACCAGCCCGACACATACAAAAACTACCCGTTACCCAGACCCACCCTTTTTGCGACCTCTAATAGTGATTATCAACCCTAAGTTAAAACCCAAATTCAAACAGCAAAGCAAATCGAAATTTAGTCACGTGGCCATCTTTGTTTATTTGGGTCTTATTTATATGGTAAGAGTAAAGATATTATTGTGGGTCCCATTGACTTGATGTGAGAAGGACGGATCACAAAATGATATAAGCGAGTGGCATCTTAACAATGCATTAGTTCATGTTCTTGTACATCACCCATTCAATTAGCAAAGATTGAGTTTTTTTTTTAACACAGGAACAAGATATAACTACATCCTGTTACACTTCGGCTCTGAATACCAAGTGTGGATCCTTTAATAAGTTCTAAACAGTGGATCACTAATAACTTTAGACCATGATTTCAGATGATGTAACTATTTACGGTTACGCACATGTTTAGTGATTTTCCAATTCCTACGCAGTCAATGGAAGACTGGTATTTGGTAAAAGAGAAAAATCAACTTACCAGCCTAAGCTTAGAAAAATCAGCAAGAAAAACATCTTCCCACTCTTTTGAGGGCATCAAATGCTCTGGACATGCTGCAATATCAGGAATATTTGGCATATAAACAGTTTGCTCTTTGTTTAACACCTTTCTTTCCACCTTTGCAGTCTTCACCTTCGGTATACGCTTTGCTTCCCATCTACACAAAACCAGTTATCAGTATGGGACATATATTTTCTTTTCAAGGCATGCACAGTCGGAGAAATGTCCAAAAGAAATTGCACACTTAGACAAATCTAAAACAACATAACATCTAGTCCAGAAAAAAAAAACAGAGATCCAAGAGACTAAGATAAATGAAATAAGAGTTGCAAAATGTGGCAAATTGGTGGGTCAGGTGTATTGGGTAAAGATACAAAATGGGTTCCTTCGAAATAGGTGAATTTGCAGTTCGGATCAAAATGGGTCTTGTTGCCTTGGCCTGCAAATAACTTTTTGTCCATTAACTTATTCCTAGTTGTAAATACTAATGCAGATATGATTACCTATAATATAGTATTGAAATAATAACAATAATTTAAATTTCTAAGTAAAGAGTTTTTAGAAGGTTAATGCATTACCCTCTAAACTATGGGATATTTTCAACTTGTTTGTTTATGTTCAACCTGCCAGACCCATTTCTCTTTTAGCTTTCTTTATTACTTTATTTGACCCATTGGATACATTTGAGAAATAAAAATGTGACACAAACTGACCCATCAATTAATAAATGGATCAAAACTGCCACATTTAGCAGGAACAGTATTTTCTAACATAAATAAAGAGGGAGGTGGAACATTACCTGACCCGCCTAAGATACTCTAGCCCATCTTGTGGAGGGCCCGAATCAAAATCAGGTTCCCCAGTGACATAAAGCGCAGGCCTTTGGATGCTAGCATATTCTGAATCACTATCTTCATCTTCACAATAATCTTCCTCTCCATCAAAATCATCAACATCTATACCAGATAGATGATCCACTTGGTTCATATTTTGCATTTCACAACTAATGTTATCAGACCCATTACCTGAAAATATCAATCAATATACGACATTCTCAGTTTTTCACTCCTAAAATAACAAAAACACGATAGAAGAACCATTTTTCTTCAAAGATAAAACTTTTCTAACGAGATTTGATCATTTCTACATCTTGTGAAACTCAACCACATTAACATTCAAGATAACAAACATATAACGTGTATTATGGCATAATGAAGAACTTAGCACATTGGTCAAATGAACTGTGTATCAAGTGAATGTGTGTGTGTGTGTGATAATTTTTATAGGAGGTGAACCGAACAACAGAAAATTCAGTTTTTTTTTGTCAACAATGTGAGCATATCAGCTACTAAAACCACACAAAAAAATCATCACAAACTGCATTTATCAAGTGTGTGTGTGTGTGTGTGATAATTTTTATAAAAAAGTGAACAGAAAAACAAAGAATTCGATTTTATTGTCAACAATGTGAGCATATCAACTACTAAAACAGTAAAACCACACAAAATTCATCACAAACTGCATTTCAAGACTATTTTAATATCTCTAGTGGAAACTGGTAACCAAAAGATCAAGAACATACCAACAAAATCAGCAGAAACACCCTTTTTGTTAGCGAGTTGAGGCCGAGGATCAAAATTCACATAATTCCCCTCTTCATCATACTTACACCCCACCAAATTATCATACTCCTTCGCCACATCAGATCCTAGCCTACAATAAACCTCAATCCATTTCCTCTTTTGTTGTTCCATACCAACATACCTTAAACCCTCAATTTCTTCCCTAAGGTACACCACTCTTGCCCTATCACCTCTTTTATCACAATCACACTCACTCTGCCTTTCAAAATCATCATTCAAATTCACATGCTTTTTCAACCCTTTCCCCCTTTTTCGAGGCCGTTTTTCTTTCTTGATTTCGGTTTTTTCATTCCTCTTCAAACCCTCTACAAAGCTTACATTTTGTTGAGGTTTTTCTTCATCTATGGGTTCAATTTGATCTACGGAAATCGATAAGTTTACCTCATGAGGTTCTTGATCATCTGTTCTGCTTCCGGGGATCAAACCCAGCTGGAGATCGATGGTTTCTTGAACAGTTTTGATGATTAGATCATCTGAGGAAGTATTTGATTCCAGACCTTCCGCCATATTACCGTCTATGGGGTTTTAGCGAGGAGGGTTTTTGAAGTGTTTGTTCCAAGCCGATTTAACAGAAGATTATCGTATTTTATTCTGATAAAAAATTATAATGTTAAATATATATTTATATTTATTATCTAATTTTCTATGAAATATAGACTAGTATATCTTTAGGTTTTGGCGTTTTATATGATCATTTAGTGCAATATAAATTATTATTTCATAAAATAAGCTGAATGTTAAATTTCAAAAATACTAAATAAATATATTATATAGAATAAGTTGTTTTAAATAGAGCGGTTATATAGAAACCGTCTGTTTTGTTAAAAACGACCATTTTTTATACGGTCGTTTTACTTAAAACGACCGTTTTAAATGAAACGATCCCAAAACGTCATCTAAACGGGATGACGTGTCGTCGACGACGAAACACATTAAAATTCAGGGGTCCCCCTTTTCTTGGAACGACCGTTTTAAATAAAACGATCACCATAATACGATCGTTTTAATTGAAACGACCGTGAGGATTAGATTTTTTTAGTACAAAAAGGAGGTGTCTATAGCCGAAGCCTGTTTAAAAAGGAAAACATAAAATATTCAAAATTAAAGAGAGATTTAGAGATAGATTAATGAAGTTAAACGAGCAAACAAAATATGTATTATTAGAGAACTAGATTTATATATCCTCTATACTAATAAAAAAAGTTAACTAGGGAGGAGTTAAACAATCTTATGGAATAAATTAAAAATATAGCATTTTAGACTTTAGAGTATATGATACTATGATAATTATTATCTTTGCACCGTACTATATGATACTAAGAAGAAAAGCTATATATTTGAATTTAAATACTTCACTACAAAAATTACAGGTTAAACTCAATTCATCTAAAAAAACAAAACAAATGTGTCCAGAACAAGCAATAATCACTTGAGACTGGCATGAACACATCAATTTCCTCAACCCAAAATCTACATTAGCAAAGCTGCAAATACAATCAACAGTAACCAAAACTCATTTATCTCCTGATCTACATTACACATCGGGAGCTTGTGCACGAGCCCTCGATGATTTCAACAATAACTTCTAACAACCGGAGATGCGTGTGGGGACTGTTTGAGAATCCCTGAAATATGCAAAGCTTCATCCTTAGCAACCTCATTGTAGAGAAATATCCTCACCTTCTTCAGCACGGGTGACTTTGCCAAGATAAGTTTCACGAAATCCAACTCAAAGTTCCTATAAATCATATTTACAATCTCTAATTCGTTTAGATGCTCCAACCATATATCTGAATCATCTTCGACTGTAGAGGAGTCTCTTCTCTCGGATATATCAACCCATGAATCATCTAAGATCTACATGTTTTGTCAATAGTTATCATGTTAGTACACGTAAGCATAAGAATTCAAATAAATAGATCCGAATTGATTTATGTTATCCTGTAATTACCTCTAGCTTAAGTTTCTCTAAGTTTGGGGAGCTTTTGATCAAAAGAATAAGAATAGGTAACCCACAATTGTGAATGAAACATATATCTTTTATACATAGGTATTTGAGGTGGACTAATGCGATTGGAAGCGCTTGCGGGATTTCATCTTGTGCAAAACACTAGAACCATAGGCAAAACAAAGATTAACAATAAGAAAAGTTAAGGTTTTTACGAGTCGAATCAAATATATACCAAGTGGATAGTAATCATAATATTACCTCAATGATCCCAAATCCAATAGACAGATTTTCAATTACGGGTAAACACTGAAACAGGTTAATAACAGTGGAACCGTCACCATCTTGGAGAGCTGAATTGTCGATATTCTGCAACAACAATACAAATATTCAGAAAAGTTATGAAAACCCATGAGGATAGATGTTTAATTTTAGTAAAAACTTACCAAATACACGCTCTTAAGTAATGGACAACTAGATAGGAGATGCAGAAGTGTTTTTCTACAAACCATTACTTCTTGAAAATATAAGCTTGCAAGGTTACCGAATCCATTAAACGTTGGTTCATTGTCAAGATCACAACCAGTGAGATGCAGGTCTGTTAATCGATGAAAAGAGAAAATACTCGAAGGTAACTTATAGCCCGAGATAAATTCAAGTTTTAGTTTCTTGACGGTATTTCTCTGTGACAAATGAAGCATTATGCGGTCAAACTCAAAACAAGTCGCATTTGTGACCATGGAAAGGGTGAACTCGTGTATTGGATCCCGGTGCATGAACAAAACTTGGTATATCGCATTAAATAACTTACGCCTCTTGATCAGTTGGTCAATCGTTTGACTCGTAAAAGGCGGCTCAGCACTGCCGGTTGATACTTGAAATGTATCCTCAATGAACACAAGTTTAGGGATTTTGATCCAATGGTACCTCCATTCCCTAGAGAGGATACTTGTTCTTGCTGCCTCTTGAATCGGTAAAAAACATAAAACGGTTTCTATTATGTTTGGAGGAAGCTTGCTGATCATATCCATTTCAAGGTATTTTCAATCTGTTTAATACACACAAAACAATCCTAATACATTTCAGCTGAATTTCAAAAGAATCTACTTAGCAAACATCTTCATGAATTATGAAATTGAACAAAAAATTTGCGAATGGATCATACTAGTTTTAGGGCACAGCATAAATAAACAAACGTACATAACAAAAAATCCACTCTAATCACAACAAATTATATGCAACAATGCCAACAAAGGACTGGTGTAACTAGATATAGATATAGTTTTCTATTCATGTGAATCATCATACGATAGAACACTCAATGGTATGAATTAGATGAATTCAAAAATCGAAACTTATGCGCACAAATTTCAGGAATCAATCAGCGAAAGCATGTAAATAAACACGAATTGAAATAGAATGAAACAATAGGTGATCAAGAGCAGAGTCGATACCATGTGAATCGATCGGGAAGAACAATTAGTGCCTGATGCGAGTTAAAGAGGAATCAGATGCTACTTGCTAGGTTTAACAGGTAGAACGAAGCAAGGAAAAACAGGGAAATGAGTGCATTTTCGTATTTTTTTAAAAAAAATATTTTTTAGAATGGCACACGCTTCTCAAATCCAAGTATTGTCCACGAATTCAGGGAAGCTTATCACATGTCCGGGCGATTACTCATATGGCTTTTTTTATCATAGTAGCGTCCTAAAGCTTATATTTTCGTGATTTTTTTATAGAACTTTTATATGTATTAAGTATGACCCTGTTGGTTTATAACTCCATCCGTGTTTTTTTCAAGCTTTGTCACTATATGAATTGTTATTGACCCGAATCACTTTTAACTTTTCGAGTTAACCGTAGCTAAAGAGTAAAGAGCAATGATTCTATATATATCTTCTTGTCTCTAAATTATAAAGAAAGTTATAAAAATCTACACCATCATATTATCTTTGAGTATAATATAACGTAAACAAATATATATTTCTATATTTGTAGATTACTATTCAACTCTATATATATTATTTTATTATTTACTAGGTAGTAACCCGTGTATTACACGGGCTGAATATATATTTATAATATTAGATAAATACAAAAAAAAAATGATCAAGAAATTTAAAAATTGTGATTGATATAAAATTCTTATAATATATTAAATAATAATTTAATACATTTAAGAAGTTTATTATGTGTGATGTTCTTGATTACTTTTCACAAAAACACTAAAATTATTGAGTAAATTAATCAAATCTACATTAATTTACAAAAAATTAGTTTTGATAAAATTGGTAATTAGTCTTAATTGATGATTTACTAAATTGGTAATTCAATGTAAGCTTGACATGTGGCTTGTGATGTGGACCATTTATAAATGAGACATGTGTCACAAATTTTATTGCTTTATTAGGATTATAAGATTATACTTGTTATGAGTGGTAAATAGAAAAAATAAAGAAGTAATATTTAATTGAATAGCAATAGATTTACAGAATGGGTTGTATGATATTTTTTTAAAACAAGTAATAAATCTATAAAATCATATTTTTTAATTAAAATATAAGAATAGAGAACGAAATCTAAATGCTCTAAAGAGATATTATGTTGGTTAAGATGCAAGTATCATAAACCTTAGAAGGTGTAGGTGTTGTGTGTTTTTATATTTTGCCTTGAACCACACATATAATCACTAATCTACTTCTAAATTACACTAAAAACACTCTTGTCAAAAAAT
>JBCNJP010011825.1:0-14870 GCA_039602395.1 Deinandra increscens subsp. villosa
GTTCATTTAAGGATACAGAAACTGGATGTAAAGGTGATGGATGCTGGTGTTTTTGGTCTCCAGACTCAGGATAGAAGTGGCAAATACATGTATGAAGGTAGACTGGAATGGGTTAAGAGAGGTGCCTTTCCAGAGGTAGCCCGAGAACAAGTTATGGAGGATGAAGAGCCAGAAGCTGACTTGCCAGTTGTGAATGCCATGGTTGCAGAAGACCAAGACTTGACAGTAACTCCAGCTGTTAATGTACAAGATGAAGATGTCATTCCATCTGATGAAGAAAACATAATGGATGACATCCTTACTGGCCAGGACATAAATGAAGATGATATTTATGGGGATTTGGAGCCGCTAACCCATAAAAGGTCAAGAGAAGACATGATTGGGTCGTCTGGGAGTGATGATACACCTCCTGAGCTGAATTTAAACGTTGATGAAGCTTTCGTGGAAGAACCCGTCCCTGCTCGTGAACCATCTCCGCGAAAGAAAACTGATCCTAGGAGCATACGGTTCAAGTTCACCAAGACTAGCTCGAGCCTAATGATTGTAGAACCAACTGGACCCAGCTCTGAGGGTCCCAGTGGTCAAGAAGAAACCGTTAATGAAGCCCTTCAAGAGCAACCGTCTCTCACACAGACAGAAGAGGTGCATGATCAACCTGCCCCTGTGCAGCAAGCTAGTCCGATTCTGAACGTGCAAAGCCCTGTACGTGAAGATAGGCAATTTCTGGAGGTTGATAGCACCTTCGTTGTTCCAAGTCCGGTTAGAGTGAGCCTCTCTACCGCGACCAGCCAACCACTCACAGCTCCAGGTTTCCGCCCTTTGATGGCTGCTGAGCTTCCAGTTGATTTGAGGATTAGTGCTGATCCTCAGATTAACTTCCTGATCTCTCAGAATAGATCCAGACAGAATGAGATCAAGGCACTCATGGAAGAAAACCAGCGTTTGAGAGAGAAGGAGGAGGCAAGCAGCAAATATATGAGAGAGTTTGAGGTGGCAGACAAGGCTAGAATGGAATATCTTTTCAAGATGATCAAGGATCTAAGAAGGAAAGTTAATGAACTGACAGATGGTGCAGGGCCTTACAACACAGGTGCCTCTGGTCAGAGTTCATCTCAAGGAACTCAAGCTGGTGATGCAATGCAGACGGACGAAGGTGATGAGAATATCGAGATGCCAGATTACGCCCACTGTGGCAGGATCATCTCAAAGGCTCCAAGTTTCCACGAAAACTGGTTCAAGGAGTTTTTCCAAGGACCAGCTCCCACACAGTACACCATCGACGTTGGCAGAAGCACAATTGATAAGCGTGGGAGTTGTGAGGAAATCTTATGTTGGCACTACGACATGGAGAAGAAAGTCTTTGCTGTTATCCGTGACGGTTATAGTCCAGTGGAGTACTACTCTACACGTGCTCAATTCCACTCCTGGACTGAGCCTGAGATAAGGAAACTTCTGAGAGCTCCATTTATCAACAGGTGGAATGGACCAGAAGGTAATCAGATCAGAGACAATCTGCTTGGTCACTTGGAGAATGATTTCAGAGATTTTGAGCTGAAGGAGGTCAGGTGGAGAGAGACTGGAACTGACCCTGTGACAGGTGAGCCAATTGGAGAAGTACGGAGGCCACCAACTAAACGCACAAGGGTTATCAATATGTTGGATGAGATCGAGGATGGAACACTGGTAAGAAACTTCGATTGCTGGTACTACGATCCAACAACACATGAGGTGGTGGTTCTCTGTAAGCCGATGCGTCAATTCCGATTTTATGACCCGGTGGATCTTCTTAGATTTGGTGAAAGAGATATTAAGCTACTGGCCACCCAACCCATTCTTGCAGACGAGACTGATATGGTAAATGCTGTAAGGGTTGGCATCTTTGATGGAGCAGCTAAGAAGATTGTAGAGAAGGGATGGTGGTTTAACAACGTTCAAACCTCATTCAGATTTGATTTGCTGTTGCCGTGAAGTGGTCTAATGGTTCATGCCTAGGGGAAGATTGTAGGGCTATATTTAGTGAGGCATGAACATTAGTTGGGCTTTTGTTATTGGGCTTAGTCTAGTTTAATTTATAGGCCATGTGGGCCATTTTAGTGTTTATGATTGGGCTAGACTTGTGTTTATGATTGGCCCAAGCTCATGTATGAGGTGGTATAAATACCACCTCATTGTAACCGATTATGGAAGCTTTTCAATACATTTCTTGTGTTCACGATTTCTTTGTGCTTACTACCGTTCACGATCAGCTTCACAAGTAGAGATTCATCATTCAAGATTAGATCTTTCTCTTAGGTCTAGTCTATTTCTTCTACTTGGTTCTTGGATCAATCGTTCTTGAGGATTCCGCACTCATTTACGATCATATATCGTGTGTTTGGTTTGATTTCGGACCTACAGAAACAGAGACCATATATATAGCCTCATCGGGTTGATTTTCAATATGAGATTCTAGAAAATCTTAGCTTTTTAGGCTTCCGTAACTCATCAAATTTACGGCTTAAACCCTTAGGTTCCGTTTGGTTCACAAAATTCAATGGAATTGGAATTTATAATTTTCTTTTCAAAATTGTTCTTGATTGGGTAAAGAAAGAATTTGAAATACAATTAATTCTTTTAATCAATGTAATTTGAGACCATGTAACTTTTCTTCATAAAAGTGAAGAATTTCTAAGGAATGTTAAAAGAGTACTAAATTCAATTGATTAGAGAAATTCATTGTATTTAAAATTTCTTCTTTACCCAATAAAGAACAATTTTAAAAGGAAAAAATATCAATTCAAATTTCATTGAATTCCATGAACCAAACGCCAAGGTTCATATAATCGCCGAATATAGGCCCATATAGCATCCGTACAAACATTTGAAGCTTCAATAACTCATTAGATAGCTACAAAATAAATCGGGTCAGACCATAAATGTTCCTATAATTTATCAGATTCAATGATCAAATTCAAACAGACCAAGAAATAACCATAAAAAACCTAAATGCAATCAGGCTCAAACCCTAATGGGTTTCATATCATCGCCAAAGCTGGAAGATCTTGAACAAAGAAGATAAAAAACGGAGTCCACATTACCAACGGAACAACCACAAAGATAACAACATCTAGTTGTTACATCTTAAAGATGTGGGTTAACCGTCGTCGCTTCAACGCCATAGGCGGAGCAACGACAACAAGAACTATCAACTCATCAGGAAAAAATGGCTTCATCATCTTCTCAACTATTTTGTTTAAGAGGGCAAGATCTGCATAAGCTTCTAACACAAATAATTAGTGTCTAAAAACCCTAGATCCACGAAGAAGAGAAAGATCAAAGAGATTACCTTTTTCTGATACGTTGTCCCTGGCTAGAAACCGTAGATCTATGAAGCAGAAGCTTAACCGTCGCTGCTCAACGGAGCAAACGGAGCAACGACGGAGGGACCACTGTGAGAAACCGAGAGGCGGTAGTAAATGAACCGCCATGCCACAACGATCGTATCCACGTCTGCTGGTAAACCACCATACCGCCGCCATGAGAACGAATGGCAATTATGTGTGTTTGAGAGGGAGAGAGCCGGTGCCGAAGATCCAATCTCTTAGAAACAATGGTCAATTTCTCAAAGAGGGAAAGAGTAAGCGACCGTGTTTTTCTGATTTCAACTATCAACCACACAACATTTGCACATAGAGAGGAAGCAGTGAGGGTTTTACACGCCAAGAATCATAGCCACACACATATGAAACGCATCACAAAATTGTAACCAGTGCATTTGAGCTTGTAAAGTGTGCTTTGAAGTTATAACTTGTGCACATTGAGTTGTACTATAAGTTGATAAATGTTATATAATTGATTAATGTCTTTGTCTATCTCACACTTACTCATCAATTTTGACAAAAAAGGATAACTTAAAGGGATACAATAAAAATTATAAATTAAAAATATATGAAACAAATAAAACAAACAAAAAAGCTACTTGAGAAACAATGATCTTTAGTCTAATTAGCTAGGAAGTTTTCTCACCTATAGTAAGTTTTCTTCTAATGGGGATTGAAGTTGATCGAGTGGGTGGTGTAATGTCCCAACCAGTGATCCAATATGCCTAGAGATTGTGAGGCCATTGAAAATCAAAACAAGAGTGCGTGGTGTAATGTCCCTGCTAGTGATCCAAATATGCCAAGAGATTGTGAGGCCATTGAAAATCAAAACAAGAGAAAACCCAAGATACAACACAGGTGCGCCAAGAAGTTCAAGATGAATTTGGCCAAGCAACGGGGAGACAAACAAGCAAGCGCTGAACATTAAACAAGAAAAAGACCCAGGATACCACACTGATGAATTGGGTTAGACCACAGGAGACAAACAAATGCTCGCTCAATGTTTTTTTTATCATCCTCGTAGATTGGACAAAGGACAAAAGAAAGCTCCAAAGCACGACTAGTAGCACATGGTTTTTCTCAAGAGTATGAAGTGGACTATGATGAAACGTTCAGCCCGTTAGCTAAAATAACTCAAGAGTATGGAGTGGACTATGATTAAACGTTTAGTCCGATAGCTAAAATAACCACAATCAGAGTTATACTAGCATTAGTAACAAATAAACGATGGGATTTGTTGAGATCCATGGTCTATGAAGCTGGTCTAGTAAGCATAAGTACATTTCTCAATCTTCCTTTTGATTTTATAATTTTATTTAGATTTTTTTTTGCCTGAAATGTTCATGTCTCCGATTGTATTTGTTATAATCTTCTTACTACAAAGAGTTTGACCGTGTACAATCAGGTTGATGAATTTAAGAACTCACATTTAATAATTTGAACAATTTCTATCGATCAAAGATGTTTATTGATATATCTTAAGTTCCGATAATTGATAAAATGGTGTTATTGTTGTAAATATTTTAAAAACCGATTTTGAAGTTGAAACGAAAAAGTTTCTAGGACCTTCAATTGGTCGGACTCGTTACACCGACCGGTTCAATCGGTCAGGGTATTTTAATATAAATTTTTATAAAAATACTAATAAACTTACACTCCAACAAAAATAGGTAAAATATAATTTTAATCTACTAAAGAATAATATCAAATTAGGTGTTTTACAAGAAAACTGAAAATATAATATAAGTTTTAAAGTTTATAAATAATAAAAAATAACAATAAAATATACATATGTAATAAAAATAATTCAAAAAAACAAATAATAAAAAACCGGTTGAACCGGACCGTTTTAATTAGGAAAAACTGGTTAGAACTGAAAAGAATGTCCGATTCAGATCTTGTAAAAAACCGTAAAAAAACTGGACATAAAAACTGAAGACCCCAAAAAAATCCGGCCGTTTCAAGTCGGTTTCTAAAACACTGATTGTTGTTTTTCAAATTGTTTAGTAATATTTATAATGATTCAAAAACTAATTATATGTGTTCTTGATTCGTATTTGTTCTGACCTCTTTTAGACGACTAAATTTTAGACGACCAAATTAGCCAATTCTATTATAAGCAGTTAAGCACATTGCAGGATTTTAACAAAAAAGGAGTGTCGACCGAACAAATGCTTATAAGACTTTGACCTTATTTTACAATCACCTTTTGTGCCGAGTCATTTCATTGTTGTAACTAGATGCGTTGTTTCTGTCTATTCCACAATTCTCTATCATTTTTGATAAAAAAGATGTGAAATTTTCTATTTTTCTAGCACTCCTTGGAAGTTGCTAGAAGCCTAGAACCCTATCTTTTCCCTATTCTCACTCCATCCCTCCTCTCCTCTCCTCTCCTCTAGAATTCACGAGACGAAACCTGCTTTATATTATTATTATTATTATTGTTGTCATAGTTCGCCGGATTCCTACTTCTTCTTCTTCATCTTTATGGCGTCCTTCTCCGGCATCCGCATCCACCTTCCCTCCTCCTCCTCCTCCTCCTTCAGAACATCATCATTTGCTCAGCCGTCTGTCTCCGTCAATTCCTTATCTAAACCTACAACAACCGCCCTGAAATTGGACTTCAAGAGCAGCAGGAGGAGGACGAGTAATCATGTTTTCACCACCGGTGATAGGTTTGGTGCCGGCGCCAAAACCTCTCCTCCATCTTTTGTCGTTCGTTGTGACGCCTCCTCCTCCTCCAATGGAAGGGTAAAATCCGATCCCCTTTTAATTATTCATTTACTCTCGTTGTTTTTCTTCTTATTTATTTATTGAGTAGCAAGCAACTGAACCCGCCCTCCTATAGTTAGGTTAGGTTAGTTGATGTCTTTCTGTTCTGTTAATCATCACACTCACTCACTGCTTATGCTTGATTGGATTGGAGGAGGTTTAGATCGACTGAAATTGGATTGACCCTAAGCAAAGCATTCTACTTCTGAATTTCACTTGTTTTTTACAATAATACAAGTAGATGGACTGGACTGACTGATGGCTGGCATTGGCATTGGCATTATTCTCAGATTACTCAGCAAGAATTCACAGAGATGGCTTGGCAGGCAATCGTGTCTTCCCCTGAAGTCGCAAAGGAAAACAAGCATCAGATTGTGGAGACTGAGCATTTGATGAAAGCCCTGCTGGAACAGAAAAACGGGCTAGCTCGCCGCATATTCTCCAAGGCTGGCATCGATAATACCCGCCTCCTAGAAGCCACCGATAGGTTCATTCACCGCCAACCAAAGGTTATTGGTGAGTCAGCAGGCTCCATGTTAGGGCGGGATTTGGAAGGGCTGATGCAGAGAGCTAGGGATTACAAGAAAGAGTATGGCGACTCCTTTGTGTCTGTTGAGCATCTGGTGCTTGGTTTTCTGCAAGATAACCGATTTGGGAAACAACTGTTCAAGGAGTTCCAAATTTCGTTGAAAACCTTGAAGAATGCAATAGAATCCATTAGAGGACGGCAAACTGTAATAGACCAAGGTAAATGCAGTACAGTGTTTTTTTCTTCATGTATTCTTTCTTTCTGTTAGATGTTAGATAATGGTGATGATGTAATTAAAGGGCTTTTTTCCTTTTTCTTTCTCTTCTGTCCTATTTGTATGTACTTCAGATCCTGAAGGGAAGTATGAATCATTGGAAAAGTATGGTAAAGATTTGACTGCCATGGCCAGGGAAGGGAAGCTTGACCCTGTAATAGGAAGAGATGACGAAATTCGCAGATGCATCCAGATTCTCTCAAGGAGAACCAAGAACAACCCTGTGCTCATTGGCGAACCAGGTGTCGGAAAGACCGCAATTTCCGAAGGGTAAGCTAATCATCATTATCATACTTAGTAAATCCCACCAATATATAGCAAAGGCTAAGGTAGGGTAAGATGTAGACGGCCTTCCCTCTACCCGTAGGAATAGATAGAGAAGCTGCTTCCTGTTTTCTCTAAGAACCCCGGCTTTGTAGTTTTGCATCAAGCGTTAGACATAAGGCACATAACACTAAGCAAATCAGGATAAGCTATTTATTTAGAAGCCTTGTTAATTTTGAACTCTTCAGTTAGAACTTGGAACCCTAAAGTTTTATCTTTATGTTCATGCAATTTGATCTTTTCAAAGGCATAGAAACACTTAATTTACTCTATTGCATTTTGTAGGCTTGCTCAGAGAATAGTGCAAGGCGACGTCCCTCAAGCATTAATGAATCGAAAGGTGCATAATACTATCCTGTTGACTTTAACTGCCTCTTCAATATTGTTTGTATTAATTAGACTTTTTATTTGCATCTCAGTTGATATCTCTTGACATGGGGGCACTTATTGCTGGAGCAAAATATCGTGGAGAATTTGAAGATCGACTCAAGGCAGTCTTGAAGGAGGTTACAGAATCAGATGGCCAGATTATTCTTTTCATTGATGAGATCCATACTGTTGTTGGAGCCGGTATATTGAAAGTCCAGATAATGTTTTATTTTTATGAAATATGGTAAGTATGATTTAAAAGTCCATTGTGTTTGTAGGGGCTACCAATGGTGCTATGGATGCTGGCAATCTGTTGAAACCGATGCTTGGTCGTGGAGAGTTGAGATGCATTGGTGCAACAACATTAGACGAGTATCGTAAATATATCGAAAAAGATCCTGCATTGGAACGCCGTTTTCAACAAGTTTATGTTGACCAACCGACAGTTGAAGATACAGTTTCTATACTTCGTGGACTCCGAGAAAGATATGAACTGCATCATGGGGTACGAATTTCAGACAGTGCACTTGTTGAAGCTGCAATCCTCTCAGATCGTTACATCAGTGGGCGCTTTTTACCAGATAAAGGTACTTTAAATCTAAAGATAAGCTGATTACCTTATACTTGTATAATCAAAATTTATATTGGGTATTTGTATGTTGTGAATTGCAGCCATTGATCTGGTAGACGAAGCTGCTGCTAAACTGAAAATGGAGATTACTTCAAAACCTACTGCACTTGATGAGATCAATCGTTCAGTCTTAAAACTGGAGATGGAGAGGCTATCACTCACTAGTGATACCGATAAAGCTTCAAAGGATAGGTTGAGTCGGCTCGAGGCTGAGTTGGCTCTCTTGAAGGAAAGGCAATCTGAGTTAAATGAGCAATGGGAGCATGAAAAGAGTGTCATGACAAATATGCAATCTATTAAAGAAGAAGTGAGTTAACCCTCCATTTCACAAAAATTTTACTTTTAGTCAATCTGTTCATGACAACATAACTAAACAGTCGATATATTCAGATTGATCGGGTTAATCTGGAGATACAACAAGCTGAGCGTGAGTATGATCTGAACCGTGCAGCTGAGTTGAAATATGGGAGTCTGAACTCATTGTTACGCCAACTTGACATTGCTGAAAAAGAATTAGTCGAGTATATGAGTTCAGGGAAGTCTATGCTTCGTGAAGAGGTTACCGGTGATGACATTGCTGAGATCGTGAGCAAATGGACTGGAATTCCACTTTCAAAGCTGAAACAATCCGAGAGGGAGAAACTCTTATATTTGGAGGACGAGTTACACAAACGTGTCGTGGGTCAGGATCCTGCGGTGACTTCTGTAGCCGAAGCTATCCAACGGTCCAGGGCTGGACTATCTGATCCTCACCGTCCAATAGCTAGCTTCATGTTCATGGGACCTACGGGGGTCGGGAAAACCGAGCTGGCAAAAGCACTTGCTTCTTATTTGTTCAACACTGAGGAGGCTCTTGTAAGGATAGACATGAGTGAATACATGGAAAAGCATGCTGTTTCAAGATTGATAGGGGCCCCACCTGGATATGTAGGGTATGAGGAAGGCGGACAGTTGACGGAGACAGTACGCAGGAGGCCGTATGCTGTTATCTTGTTTGATGAAATTGAAAAGGCTCATGCTGATGTGTTCAATGTGTTCCTCCAAATTCTGGATGATGGCAGGGTGACCGACTCACAAGGTCGTACAGTCAGCTTCACCAACACCGTCATCATCATGACCTCAAATGTCGGTTCACAGTACATACTAGACACTGATAATAATGACTCTATGCCAAAAGAACAAGCTTATGAGACCATAAAACAGAGAGTAATGGATGCAGCCAGGTCAATCTTCCGACCCGAGTTCATGAACCGAGTAGATGAGTATATAGTATTCCAGCCCCTTGACCGCTCACAAATCAACAGAATTGTCCGATTACAGGTAAGTTGCACAAATGCACAACACTCTGTCCTTAAAGTGTTTGATGATTTAACATATTGGTTACTGACGACTTTTTTTTATGTTTTGGGGATCATCAGTTGGAAAGGGTGCAGAAGAGGATAGCAGACCGGAAGCTGAAGATTATGGTAAGTGAAGCTGCAATTGAGCTTCTCGGGAGCCTCGGGTATGATCCAAACTATGGTGCTAGACCCGTGAAACGGGTGATCCAACAATATGTCGAAAACGAGCTTGCAAAGGGTATTTTGAGAGGAGACTTCAAAGACGAGGACACCATATCTGTTGACACAGAGGTCACAGCTTTTTCCAATGGTCAACTCCCCCAACAAAAACTAGTCTTCAAGCGGGTTGACTCGCTACCTGGTGATGCACATGAAGGTCAAGAAGCCCTATCCCAAACATTCTAGATTACGATAGATGATGCATAAATATATAATGTTCACCCCATTAGCAATTCGGCATGTACATCTAATATGCATAACAATAATGCTTATGCTATGGTTTGTCTTTTTGCCACTTTTGGAAATCAAACCTAAACTATTTGATTTACAAATTCAAGATTCATACCAATAAAAATTGCCACAGAATTCCATTATTCATAAGAATTTCAAGAACCACACCAGAGACAAATATCTACAAATTCAAGGTGGTATCTCTCCATTTTACACCTCATAGTGTTCAACTATTTGTAAAAGAAAAACTACTTCTACTGGCATAAGGATAAAGAACAGCTTTCAATACCTACATATATTTACTGATCCTAAAATCAACAAAAACAATTCAATTTTTGAACCAAAACATGAAATGGTTTATGAAACACTTTCACAAATGCAAAATCATACTCCAAACTAGCGCCAATACAAACAAGCCTCAACAACTCTGAAATGAAATATCATATGAAGAAAAAATCAGAATATACAGGGTCAATTTTGCGGTCATTAAATGGAAGCCGCAAGCACACATCGAGATACAACACAAGTGCGCCAAGAAGTCCCAGATGAATATGGCTAGGCCACTAGAGCACTAAACAAGAAAAAACCCGGGATACCACATCAATGCGACGAGAAATTTTAGATGAACTGGGCCAGACCACAGGAGACAAACAAATGCTCAATGGTTTTAATGGTTTCTTCCTGATCCTCACATATTGGACAAAGGACAACGGAAAGCTGAATTCCTGGAGCGTCAATGTTAATGAGAATAGGAAGCATATTCCAACGCCAATCCAGGTCAAAAGTAGTTCCGATTGAAGTTCAAAACATGATAGTATTTTGCAAGGCTTGAATCTTCCATTTGACACTACGGACCGTGAAAGCACTCGAAGTATCAAGGCACCAATGCCACCCATATTTGCCATCCTCTAAGATTATAGAATTAAGAGAATCGAGTAAAGAAGATAATTAACTGATTTTCCAGACAGATGATGGCTACCTGGACCGTTGAGGCTGCCATATCCAGATAATGGATTTCGTTTCCTTTTCATTCGTTCATATTCAAATCACCGAATTCATTATATAGATGCCAATTCATGTGTCAAAAAAGTGCTTACTTCTCATTTCTGTCTACTTTGTTAAAGTCATTTTCTATATTTTTTTGAGTCGTTTTTATAGGAGGCTCATATTCGATTTATTCATCGTTTTTTCTGATGTAGAAGCAATCAAATAAGTAAATATATAGACTATAAAAAGCTAGGTTAATCTAACCAATCTTCCTTGTTTGATGGAAAGTGTCACCGGTCAATATCTCTAACGAATCAAACTGGCCAAAGGTTTACGTTCGTAAGCCCATGCTAAAGTTTCACTCAATTCCGGCAAATATTCACATTAGGAAATTAGAAAATAAATAAATTAACTAGCCCAAATAAGTTGTTTAATAATATAAATGGGTTTAAAATGATTCTTTAAACAATATTATCGGAATATACTATTTGGGTTTATTACTATAAGCTTACGGGCCAAGTTGAGTTTCTATAGTTTCTCGTGAACTTTATATAGTGTTATCTAACCATTGAATAATATTATCCTACATCACGATCTCGAATGAAACCATCCAAGGAATTGTGCTACCATTTTTTTTTAGTGTGATACCCCTTGAAAAACTTTATAGTTTCGCCCTTGCCGACACAAACAAGAAACCTTATTTTCATTTCTTTAGGGGGTTGGTATATATTCCTGGTATAAAATGGTTTAGACATGCGTCTCTTAGAAATCTGTTAGTAACTAGTTAGAATTTTACACCTCTAGCCGTATGAAGGCGTGATCCCTTCCTAATAGGCGATCACATATTTAGGCAGAGAGATATGTGTAAACTTAGATCAATATCAATTCAATAAAAACACAACTGTTTTTTCAAGAAATAAAATAAATTTTTCCTATCGGTCATTAGGTTAAGTGTAATGGAAAGTCGCATCGTACGGCTTGATGACATGACAAATTTCCCCGTGCGGCTTCACCATTTCCATGGGTGTAGCGCCACACTTTTCAAGCACAGTGCGGTGATAGACTCCTGTACTACTATTTCTTTCTTTCTCTTCTCTCTATCTCTCTTTAACTTTCCCCTCTACTCTCTCATACGTTTCTTAATTTAATATAATTAAAAAAAGTAAAAGATAGTGTGAAAGGTGCTACGAATGAAATAGAGAAAACGTAAGGTGAAAATATGAAATTTTAAAGTGGCATAAACGAAGTGTGGGGTTGATTATTACAACTCATAACAATTAAACTTGTATAACTTCAAGTATGCCTTTCATATTAAAAGCAGCAGTTTCAAAATAAAACAATATGATGGGCCTTCGAGACTGATGTGAAAAAACCGATGACTATTATCAGGCTTCTGGTTAAGCCCATCAGAGATCTATATATACCCGCCTCTAAACAGCTTCATAAATCGCAACCCTAGAGTGGGTAGACACAGCCGCTTCCGTCAGGTTTTGCAAATTGTTTTATCATGATTTTACATTGTTTTGCTTCCGTTTTTATGTTTTCTTTTGGCGAAGATGATCGATTGCTTATATTCTGACACCTCTTGTATGAGAGCGGCCTTCAAAAGCCGTTCCTTGAGCACATAAAGCAACACTCTGAGCCTTCTTTCCTTCTTTTCCATCCTTTAATTAATTAATTAATTAATTAATAGAATGTAATAATTTTCATTTGTTTTAGTTTATCGATCAGAAATTCAGGCAACCACCTTTCGTAAATCTCTCGAAAGGTAGGTGTTATTCTGTTCGTAAATCAATTTCTTTTGCTCTTCAGACTTGTTGAGATCCATGGTCTATGAAGCTGGTCTAGTAAGCATAAGTACATTTCTCAATCTTTCTTTTGGTTTTATTATTTGATTTAGATTTCAATCCTTTTGCCCCAAAATGATCATGTCTCTCTGGCATTCGTTGAATTTTTTTTTTGTTTTGTTTTGTTGAGATCCATGGTCTATGAAGCTTGTTGGATTATTAGAACCAAAAGTCAATACTTTTAACAGTTTCCACCGGTCAAAGAATTTTGTTCTTCCTAATTGATAAATATCCCCTAATTGATAAAAAAAATATGTTATTGTTGTTTTTCAAATGTTTTAATACCAACACATTTAATTAGGTCTGATTTGATTGATTTATGTTACACTCAACATTGCGTTGTCTACAACAATGATTAAACAACTAATTACATGTGTTTTATTTTATTTTTTCTTCTTCTGAGCGAGATTTGAACAAATTAAGTAATTAGGAACAAATTAGCTGATTCTGTTATGAGCAACCTAGCAGGCTAGTAACAAAATACTAGTATTGTTTTGATTTTACAATGGCCATTTTAGTAAAGTGAAAAATTAATGGTTATTTTGGTAAATCAACCTGGTCAGATTTTCCACTAAAAGGGAATGATATAGAAAACCTGGTACACACACTAGTGTCGAACACAAAACGAGAAGAAAAAACCTGCTATACCACAACAATGCGCTAAGAAATCCTGGATGAATTGGGCCGGACCATGTGAGTTAACAAATGCTTGATGGTTTCCTCCTTATCGACAAAGGACTAAAGGAATTTGAGTTCTTCGAGCAGTAAGGTTTAGAAGGGTAAGAAGCCTTGCTTGTATAAGGTTAATGATAGTAGGAACCTGATTGAACAAGGACCAATCATCAAATTTTCTTGATGTAGAGGCAATCGAATAAGTGAATATATAAACTGTAAGAAAGTGGATTAATCCAAGGAATCTTCTGTATGATGGAAATGTCATTGGTGAGTCTCTCTAACAAATCAAAGTGATGCTAAAGTTTCGCTCGGTTCCTATCGATATACAATGATGGAGAGGGTCAACTCTGAATCAAATTGTCCAATTGTTTATGTTTATAAGCTCATGCTAAAATTTCACTCTATTCCTGCTAATATTCACATTATGGAAATTAAAAGCATTAATACACTAGCCCAAACAAGATGTCTAATTAGTACTATCCATACCAAATTTTGGTATTTTTTATTAGACATCTTGTTTGGTAACCAAAATGATTCCTTGAGCAATATTATTGAAAATATTCTATTGAGTAAATTACGGCTTTCGTCCCTGTGGTTTGCACGTTTTACGTCTATGGTCCTTAGGCTTCATTTTTTACGGCTTTAGTCCCCAAACTTTATCGACTCGTTGCGGTTTTGGTCCCTGGGGCTAACAAACGTTAAAAAAATCAGTTAACTTTTTTGAAATGACAATAATACCCCTGTATAAAAAATAAGAAAAACAAAAATGACATATAAAATTACTATTCTACCCCTATTTCATCTTCTTCCCAGATCCCCCTCCTTTACTCCCACTGTTTCTTCTTCTTTTTCCCAGATTCCCCTCCTTTACTCCCACTTTCAGATTCACCACCGATGGTGACAGAAATTAGATCAAATGTGGTTACCAAATAAAAACTAAACCCACAAAAATGGAAATATAGGGGTTGGTCAGAGATGGACTGTGGATGTGGCCAAAGATGGTGGAATGGTTGCGGGCGATGGTTAAGCGGACTGTGGATGTGGCCAAAGATGGTGGAATGGTTGCGGGCGATGGTTAAGCAGCGACGGTGGAGATGGGTGGTTCACGAGTCATCGTCTCCGGCAACATTCTCAAACTCAATCATTGTCTCCGGCACCGATTGCATCTCAGTTATCGTCTCCGACACCGCATCTCAATCATCGTCTCCGGCACCTTTACGCCGGTTACAGATCCGGTGAAATGGTATATGAAGAAGAAAGGTCTGCTCCCTAGTCGGCGACGGATCTGAGGTGAGCTCGAGGCTACCGTCGCT
>JBCNJP010011826.1:0-14867 GCA_039602395.1 Deinandra increscens subsp. villosa
AAGGTGTGTTTAGTAGGGCAATGAGGGTCGGTTAGAACCAATAAGTCCTAGTAAGGTGTGTATATAACCAATAAGTTGTGTTTAGGACCAATGATGGCCCAATAATGTGTGTTTAGTTGGGACTAATGAGTCCCACTAAGGTGTGTATATAACCAATAAGTTGTGTTTAGGACCAATGATGGCCCAATAAGGTGTGTTTAGTAGGGCAATGAGGGTCGGTTGGGACCAATAAGTCCTAGTAAGGTGTGTCTTATATAACCAATAAGTTGTGTTTAGGACCAATGATGGCCCAATAATGTGTGTTTAAGGGCAATGAGGGTCAGTTGGGACCAATGAGTCCCAATAAAGTGTGTATATAACCAATAAGTTGTGTTTACGACCAATTATGGCCCAAAAAGGTGTGTTTAGTTGGGACCAATGAGTCCCACTAATGTGTGTATATGACCAATACGTTGTGTTTAGGACCAATGATGGCACAATAAAGTGGGTTTAGGGACAATGAGGGTTAGTATGGCACCAATGAGTCCTAATAAGGTGTTTATATAACCAATAAGTTGTGTTTACGACCAATTATGGCCCAATATGGTGTGTTTAGTTGGGGCTAATGAGTCCCACTAAGGTGTGTATATAACCGATAAGTTATGTTTAGGACCAATGATGGCCCAATAAGGTGTGTTTAGTAGGGCAATGAGGGTCGGTTAGGACCAATAAGTCCTAGTAAGGTGTGTATATAACCAATAAGTTGTGTTTAGGACCAATGATGGCCCAATAATGTGTGTTTAGTTGGGACTAATGAGTCCCACTAAGGTGTGTATATAACCAATAAGTTGTGTTTAGGACCAATGATGGCCCAATAAGGTGTGTTTAGTAGGGCAATGAGGGTCGGTTGGGACCAATAAGTCCTAGTAAGGTGTGTCTTATATAACCAATAAGTTGTGTTTAGGACCAATGATGGCCCAATAATGTGTGTTTAAGGGCAATGAGGGTCAGTTTGGGACCAATGAGTCCCAATAAAGTGTGTATATAACCAATAAGTTGTGTTTACGACCACTTATGGCCCAAAAAGGTGTGTTTAGTTGGGACCAATGAGTCCCACTAATGTGTGTATATGACCAATACGTTGTGTTTAGGACCAATGATGGCACAATAAAGTGGGTTTAGGGACAATGAGGGTTAGATGGCACCAACGAGTCCTAATAAGGTGTTTATATAACCAATAAGTTGTGTTTACAACCAATTATGGCCCAATATGGTGTGTTTAGTTGGGGCTAATGAGTCCCACTAAGGTGTGTATATAACCGATAAGTTATGTTTAGGACCAATGATGGCCCAATAAGGTGTGTTTAGTAGGGCAATGAGGGTCGGTTAGGACCAATAAGTCCTAGTAAGGTGTGTCTTATATAACCAATAAGTTGTGTTTAGGACCAATGATGGCCCAATAATGTGTGTTTAAGGGCAATGAGGGTACCTGTTGGGGACCATAATGAGTCCCTAACTAAAGGTGTGTATATAACCAATAAGTTGTGTTTACGACCAATTATGGCCCAATAAAGGTGTTTAGTTATAGGGGTTGGGACCAATGAGTCCCACTAATGTGTGTATATGACCAATACGTTGTGTTTAGGACCAATGATGGCACAATAAAGTGGGTTTAGGGACAATGAGGGTTAGTTGGCACCAATGAGTCCTAATAAGGTGTTTATATAACCAATAAGTTGTGTTTACGACCAATTATGGCCCAATATGGTGTGTTTAGTTGGGACTAATGAGTCCCACTAAGGTGTGTATATAACCAATAAATTATGTTTAGGACCAATGATGGCCCAATAAGGTGTGTTTAGTAGGGCAATGAGGGTCGGTTAGAACCAATAAGTCCTAGTAAGGTGTGTATATAACCAATAAGTTGTGTTTAGGACCAATGATGGCCCAATAATGTGTGTTTAGTTGGGACTAATGAGTCCCACTAAGGTGTGTATATAACCAATAAGTTGTGTTTAGGACCAATGATGGCCCAATAAGGTGTGTTTAGTAGGGCAATGAGGGTCGGTTGGGACCAATAAGTCCTAGTAAGGTGTGTCTTATATAACCAATAAGTTGTGTTTAGGACCAATGATGGCCCAATAATGTGTGTTTAAGGGCAATGAGGGTCAGTTGGGACCAATGAGTCCCAATAAAGTGTGTATATAACCAATAAGTTGTGTTTACGACCAATTATGGCCCAAAAAGGTGTGTTTAGTTGGGACCAATGAGTCCCACTAATGTGTGTATATGACCAATACGTTGTGTTTAGGACCAATGATGGCACAAGTAAAGGTGGTGTTTAGTAGGAGCAATGAGGGTTAGTATGGCAGACCAATAGAGTCCTAGTAAGGTGTGTTATATAACCAATAAGTTGTGTTTAGGACCAATGATGGCCCAATAATGTGTGTTTAGTTGGGACTAATGAGTCCCACTAAGGTGTGTATATAACCAATAAGTTGTGTTTAGGACCAATGATGGCCCAATAAGGTGTGTTTAGTAGGGCAATGAGGGTCGGTTGGGACCAATAAGTCCTAGTAAGGTGTGTCTTATATAACCAATAAGTTGTGTTTAGGACCAATGATGGCCCAATAATGTGTGTTTAAGGGCAATGAGGGTCAGTTGGGACCAATGAGTCCCAATAAAGTGTGTATATAACCAATAAGTTGTGTTTACGACCAATTATGGCCCAAAAAGGTGTGTTTAGTTGGGACCAATGAGTCCCACTAATGTGTGTATATGACCAATACGTTGTGTTTAGGACCAATGATGGCACAATAAAGTGGGTTTAGGGACAATGAGGGTTAGATGGCACCAATGAGTCCTAATAAGGTGTTTATATAACCAATAAGTTGTGTTTACGACCAATTATGGCCCAATATGGTGTGTTTAGTTGGGGCTAATGAGTCCCACTAAGGTGTGTATATAACCGATAAGTTATGTTTAGGACCAATGATGGCCCAATAAGGTGTGTTTAGTAGGGCAATGAGGGTCGGTTAGGACCAATAAGTCCTAGTAAGGTGTGTCTTATATAACCAATAAGTTGTGTTTAGGACCAATGATGGCCCAATAATGTGTGTTTAAGGGCAATGAGGGTCAGTTGGGACCAATGAGTCCCAATAAAGTGTGTATATAACCAATAAGTTGTGTTTACGACCAATTATGGCCCAAAAAGGTGTGTTTAGTTGGGACCAATGAGTCCCACTAATGTGTGTATATGACCAATACGTTGTGTTTAGGACCAATGATGGCACAATAAAGTGGGTTTAGGGACAATGAGGGTTAGATGGCACCAATGAGTCCTAATAAGGTGTTTATATAACCAATAAGTTGTGTTTACGACCAATTATGGCCCAATATGGTGTGTTTAGTTGGGGCTAATGAGTCCCACTAAGGTGTGTATATAACCGATAAGTTATGTTTAGGACCAATGATGGCCCAATAAGGTGTGTTTAGTAGGGCAATGAGGGTCGGTTAGGACCAATAAGTCCTAGTAAGGTGTGTATATAACCAATAAGTTGTGTTTAGGACCAATGATGGCCCAATAATGTGTGTTTAGTTGGGACTAATGAGTCCCACTAAGGTGTGTATATAACCAATAAGTTGTGTTTAGGACCAATGATGGCCCTATAAGGAGTGTTTAGTAGGGCAATGAGGGTCGGTTGGGACCAATAAGTCCTAGTAAGGTGCGTCTTATATAACCAATAAGTTGTGTTTAGGACCAATGATGGCCCAATAATGTGTGTTTAAGGGCAATGAGGGTCCGTTGGGACCAATGAGTCCCAATAAAGTGTGTATATAACCAATAAGTTGTGTTTACGACCAATTATGGCCCAAAAAGGTGTGTTTAGTTGGGACCAATGAGTCCCACTAATGTGTGTATATGACCAATACGTTGTGTTTAGGACCAATGATGGCACAATAAAGTGGGTTTAGGGACAATGAGGGTTAGTTGGCACCAATGAGTCCTAATAAGGTGTTTATATAACCAATAAGTTGTGTTTACGACCAATTATGGCCCAATATGGTGTGTTTAGTTGGGACTAATGAGTCCCACTAAGGTGTGTATATAACCAATAAATTATGTTTAGGACCAATGATGGCCCAAGAAGGTGTGTTTAGTAGGGCAATGAGGGTCGGTTAGAACCAATAAGTCCTAGTAAGGTGTGTATATAACCAATAAGTTGTGTTTAGGACCAATGATGGCCCAATAATGTGTGTTTAGTTGGGACTAATGAGTCCCACTAAGGTGTGTATATAACCAATAAGTTGTGTTTAGGACCAATGATGGCCCAATAAGGTGTGTTTAGTAGGGCAATGAGGGTCGGTTGGGACCAATAAGTCCTAGTAAGGTGTGTCTTATATAACCAATAAGTTGTGTTTAGGACCAATGATGGCCCAATAATGTGTGTTTAAGGGCAATGAGGGTCAGTTGGGACCAATGAGTCCCAATAAAGTGTGTATATAACCAATAAGTTGTGTTTACGACCACTTATGGCCCAAAAAGGTGTGTTTAGTTGGGACCAATGAGTCCCACTAATGTGTGTATATGACCAATACGTTGTGTTTAGGACCAATGATGGCACAATAAAGTGGGTTTAGGGACAATGAGGGTTAGATGGCACCAACGAGTCCTAATAAGGTGTTTATATAACCAATAAGTTGTGTTTACAACCAATTATGGCCCAATATGGTGTGTTTAGTTGGGGACTAATGAGTCCCACTAAGGTGTGTATATAACCGATAAGTTATGTTTAGGACCAATGATGGCCCAATAAGGTGTGTTTAGTAGGGCAATGAGGGTCGGTTAGGACCAATAAGTCCTAGTAAGGTGTGTCTTATATAACCAATAAGTTGTGTTTAGGACCAATGATGGCCCAATAATGTGTGTTTAAGGGCAATGAGGGTCCGTTGGGACCAATGAGTCCCAATAAAGTGTGTATATAACCAATAAGTTGTGTTTACGACCAATTATGGCCCAAAAAGGTGTGTTTAGTTGGGACCAATGAGTCCCACTAATGTGTGTATATGACCAATACGTTGTGTTTAGGACCAATGATGGCACAATAAAGTGGGTTTAGGGACAATGAGGGTTAGTTGGCACCAATGAGTCCTAATAAGGTGTTTATATAACCAATAAGTTGTGTTTACGACCAATTATGGCCCAATATGGTGTGTTTAGTTGGGACTAATGAGTCCCACTAAGGTGTGTATATAACCAATAAGTTATGTTTAGGACCAATGATGGCCCAATAAGGTGTGTTTAGTAGGGCAATGAGGGTCGGTTAGGACCAATAAGTCCTAGTAAGGTGTGTATATAACCAATAAGTTGTGTTTAGGACCAATGATGGCCCAATAATGTGTGTTTAGTTGGGACTAATGAGTCCCACTAAGGTGTGTATATAACCAATAAGTTGTGTTTAGGACCAATGATGGCCCAATAAGGTGTGTTTAGTAGGGCAATGAGGGTCGGTTGGGACCAATAAGTCCTAGTAAGGTGTGTCTTATATAACCAATAAGTTGTGTTTAGGACCAATGATGGCCCAATAATGTGTGTTTAAGGGCAATGAGGGTCAGTTGGGACCAATGAGTCCTAATAAGGTGTTTATATAACCAATAAGTTGTGTTTACGACCAATTATGGCCCAATATGGTGTGTTTAGTTGGGACTAATGAGTCCCACTAAGGTGTGTATATAACCAATAAATTATGTTTAGGACCAATGATGGCCCAATAAGGTGTGTTTAGTAGGGCAATGAGGGTCGGTTAGAACCAATAAGTCCTAGTAAGGTGTGTATATAACCAATAAGTTGTGTTTAGGACCAATGATGGCCCAATAATGTGTGTTTAGTTGGGACTAATGAGTCCCACTAAGGTGTGTATATAACCAATAAGTTGTGTTTAGGACCAATGATGGCCCAATAAGGTGTGTTTAGTAGGGCAATGAGGGTCGGTTGGGACCAATAAGTCCTAGTAAGGTGTGTCTTATATAACCAATAAGTTGTGTTTAGGACCAATGATGGCCCAATAATGTGTGTTTAAGGGCAATGAGGGTCAGTTGGGACCAATGAGTCCCAATAAAGTGTGTATATAACCAATAAGTTGTGTTTACGACCAATTATGGCCCAAAAAGGTGTGTTTAGTTGGGACCAATGAGTCCCACTAATGTGTGTATATGACCAATACGTTGTGTTTAGGACCAATGATGGCACAATAAAGTGGGTTTAGGGACAATGAGGGTTAGATGGCACCAATGAGTCCTAATAAGGTGTTTATATAACCAATAAGTTGTGTTTACGACCAATTATGGCCCAATATGGTGTGTTTAGTTGGGGCTAATGAGTCCCACTAAGGTGTGTATATAACCGATAAGTTATGTTTAGGACCAATGATGGCCCAATAAGGTGTGTTTAGTAGGGCAATGAGGGTCGGTTAGGACCAATAAGTCCTAGTAAGGTGTGTCTTATATAACCAATAAGTTGTGTTTTAGGACCAATGATGGCCCAATAATGTGTGTTTAAGGGCAATGAGGGTCAGTTGGGACCAATGAGTCCCAATAAAGTGTGTATATAACCAATAAGTTGTGTTTACGACCAATTATGGCCCAAAAAGGTGTGTTTAGTTGGGACCAATGAGTCCCACTAATGTGTGTATATGACCAATACGTTGTGTTTAGGACCAATGATGGCACAATAAAGTGGGTTTAGGGACAATGAGGGTTAGTTGGCACCAATGAGTCCTAATAAGGTGTTTATATAACCAATAAGTTGTGTTTACGACCAATTATGGCCCAATATGGTGTGTTTAGTTGGGACTAATGAGTCCCACTAAGGTGTGTATATAACCAATAAGTTATGTTTAGGACCAATGATGGCCCAATAAGGTGTGTTTAGTAGGGCAATGAGGGTCGGTTAGGACCAATAAGTCCTAGTAAGGTGTGTATATAACCAATAAGTTGTGTTTAGGACCAATGATGGCCCAATAATGTGTGTTTAGTTGGGACTAATGAGTCCCACTAAGGTGTGTATATAACCAATAAGTTGTGTTTAGGACCAATGATGGCCCAATAAGGTGTGTTTAGTAGGGCAATGAGGGTCGGTTGGGACCAATAAGTCCTAGTAAGGTGTGTCTTATATAACCAATAAGTTGTGTTTAGGACCAATGATGGCCCAATAATGTGTGTTTAAGGGCAATGAGGGTCAGTTGGGACCAATGAGTCCCAATAAAGTGTGTATATAACCAATAAGTTGTGTTTACGACCAATTATGGCCCAAAAAGGTGTGTTTAGTTGGGACCAATGAGTCCCACTAATGTGTGTATATGACCAATACGTTGTGTTTAGGACCAATGATGGCACAATAAAGTGGGTTTAGGGACAATGAGGGTTAGATGGCACCAATGAGTCCTAATAAGGTGTTTATATAACCAATAAGTTGTGTTTACGACCAATTATGGCCCAATATGGTGTGTTTAGTTGGGGCTAATGAGTCCCACTAAGGTGTGTATATAACCGATAAGTTATGTTTAGGACCAATGATGGCCCAATAAGGTGTGTTTAGTAGGGCAATGAGGGTCGGTTAGGACCAATAAGTCCTAGTAAGGTGTGTATATAACCAATAAGTTGTGTTTAGGACCAATGATGGCCCAATAATGTGTGTTTAGTTGGGACTAATGAGTCCCACTAAGGTGTGTATATAACCAATAAGTTGTGTTTAGGACCAATGATGGCCCTATAAGGAGTGTTTAGTAGGGCAATGAGGGTCGGTTGGGACCAATAAGTCCTAGTAAGGTGTGTCTTATATAACCAATAAGTTGTGTTTAGGACCAATGATGGCCCAATAATGTGTGTTTAAGGGCAATGAGGGTCAGTTGGGACCAATGAGTCCCAATAAAGTGTGTATATAACCAATAAGTTGTGTTTACGACCACTTATGGCCCAAAAAGGTGTGTTTAGTTGGGACCAATGAGTCCCACTAATGTGTGTATATGACCAATACGTTGTGTTTAGGACCAATGATGGCACAATAAAGTGGGTTTAGGGACAATGAGGGTTAGTATGGCACCAATGAGTCCTAATAAGGTGTTTATATAACCAATAAGTTGTGTTTACGACCAATTATGGCCCAATATGGTGTGTTTAGTTGGGGCTAATGAGTCCCACTAAGGTGTGTATATAACCGATAAGTTATGTTTAGGACCAATGATGGCCCAATAAGGTGTGTTTAGTAGGGCAATGAGGGTCGGTTAGGACCAATAAGTCCTAGTAAGGTGTGTATATAACCAATAAGTTGTGTTTAGGACCAATGATGGCCCAATAATGTGTGTTTAGTTGGGACTAATGAGTCCCACTAAGGTGTGTATATAACCAATAAGTTGTGTTTAGGACCAATGATGGCCCAATAAGGTGTGTTTAGTAGGGCAATGAGGGTCGGTTGGGACCAATAAGTCCTAGTAAGGTGTGTCTTATATAACCAATAAGTTGTGTTTAGGACCAATGATGGCCCAATAATGTGTGTTTAAGGGCAATGAGGGTCATTTGGGACCAATGAGTCCCAATAAAGTGTGTATATAACCAATAAGTTGTGTTTACGACCACTTATGGCCCAAAAAGGTGTGTTTAGTTGGGACCAATGAGTCCCACTAATGTGTGTATATGACCAATACGTTGTGTTTAGGACCAATGATGGCACAATAAAGTGGGTTTAGGGACAATGAGGGTTAGATGGCACCAACGAGTCCTAATAAGGTGTTTATATAACCAATAAGTTGTGTTTACAACCAATTATGGCCCAATATGGTGTGTTTAGTTGGGGCTAATGAGTCCCACTAAGGTGTGTATATAACCGATAAGTTATGTTTAGGACCAATGATGGCCCAATAAGGTGTGTTTAGTAGGGCAATGAGGGTCGGTTAGGACCAATAAGTCCTAGTAAGGTGCGTCTTATATAACTAATAAGTTGTGTTTAGGACCAATGATGGCCCAATAATGTGTGTTTAAGGGCAATGAGGGTCCGTTGGGACCAATGAGTCCCAATAAAGTGTGTATATAACCAATAAGTTGTGTTTACGACCAATTATGGCCCAAAAAGGTGTGTTTAGTTGGGACCAATGAGTCCCACTAATGTGTGTATATGACCAATACGTTGTGTTTAGGACCAATGATGGCACAATAAAGTGGGTTTAGGGACAATGAGGGTTAGATGGCACCAACGAGTCCTAATAAGGTGTTTATATAACCAATAAGTTGTGTTTACAACCAATTATGGCCCAATATGGTGTGTTTAGTAGGGCAATGAGGGTCGGTTGGGACCAATAAGTCCTAGTAAGGTGTGTCTTATATAACCAATAAGTTGTGTTTAGGACCAATGATGGCCCAATAATGTGTGTTTAAGGGCAATGAGGGTCAGTTGGGACCAATGAGTCCCAATAAAGTGTGTATATAACCAATAAGTTGTGTTTACGACCACTTATGGCCCAAAAAGGTGTGTTTAGTTGGGACTAATGAGTCCCACTAATGTGTGTATATGACCAATACGTTGTGTTTAGGACCAATGATGGCACAATAAAGTGGGTTTAGGGACAATGAGGGTTAGATGGCACCAACGAGTCCTAATAAGGTGTTTATATAACCAATAAGTTGTGTTTACAACCAATTATGGCCCAATATGGTGTGTTTAGTTGGGGCTAATGAGTCCCACTAAGGTGTGTATATAACCGATAAGTTATGTTTAGGACCAATGATGGCCCAATAAGGTGTGTTTAGTAGGGCAATGAGGGTCGGTTAGGACCAATAAGTCCTAGTAAGGTGTGTCTTATATAACCAATAAGTTGTGTTTAGGACCAATGATGGCCCAATAATGTGTGTTTAAGGGCAATGAGGGTCAGTTGGGACCAATGAGTCCCAATAAAGTGTGTATATAACCAATAAGTTGTGTTTACGACCAATTATGGCCCAATATGGTGTGTTTAGTTAGGACTAATGAGTCCCACTAAGGTGTGTATATAACCAATAAATTATGTTTAGGACCAATGATGGCCCAATAAGGTGTGTTTAGTAGGGCAATGAGGGTCGGTTAGAACCAATAAGTCCTAGTAAGGTGTGTATATAACCAATAAGTTGTGTTTAGGACCAATGATGGCCCAATAATGTGTGTTTAGTTGGGACTAATGAGTCCCACTAAGGTGTGTATATAACCAATAAGTTGTGTTTAGGACCAATGATGGCCCAATAAGGTGTGTTTAGTAGGGCAATGAGGGTCGGTTGGGACCAATAAGTCCTAGTAAGGTGTGTCTTATATAACCAATAAGTTGTGTTTAGGACCAATGATGGCCCAATAATGTGTGTTTAAGGGCAATGAGGGTCAGTTGGGACCAATGAGTCCCAATAAAGTGTGTATATAACCAATAAGTTGTGTTTACGACCAATTATGGCCCAAAAAGGTGTGTTTAGTTGGGACCAATGAGTCCCACTAATGTGTGTATATGACCAATACGTTGTGTTTAGGACCAATGATGGCACAATAAAGTGGGTTTAGGGACAATGAGGGTTAGTATGGCACCAATGAGTCCTAATAAGGTGTTTATATAACCAATAAGTTGTGTTTACGACCAATTATGGCCCAATATGGTGTGTTTAGTTGGGGCTAATGAGTCCCACTAAGGTGTGTATATAACCGATAAGTTATGTTTAGGACCAATGATGGCCCAATAAGGTGTGTTTAGTAGGGCAATGAGGGTCGGTTAGGACCAATAAGTCCTAGTAAGGTGTGTATATAACCAATAAGTTGTGTTTAGGACCAATGATGGCCCAATAATGTGTGTTTAGTTGGGACTAATGAGTCCCACTAAGGTGTGTATATAACCAATAAGTTGTGTTTAGGACCAATGATGGCCCAATAAGGTGTGTTTAGTAGGGCAATGAGGGTCGGTTGGGACCAATAAGTCCTAGTAAGGTGTGTCTTATATAACCAATAAGTTGTGTTTAGGACCAATGATGGCCCAATAATGTGTGTTTAAGGGCAATGAGGGTCAGTTGGGACCAATGAGTCCCAATAAAGTGTGTATATAACCAATAAGTTGTGTTTACGACCACTTATGGCCCAAAAAGGTGTGTTTAGTTGGGACCAATGAGTCCCACTAATGTGTGTATATGACCAATACGTTGTGTTTAGGACCAATGATGGCACAATAAAGTGGGTTTAGGGACAATGAGGGTTAGATGGCACCAACGAGTCCTAATAAGGTGTTTATATAACCAATAAGTTGTGTTTACAACCAATTATGGCCCAATATGGTGTGTTTAGTTGGGGACTAATGAGTCCCACTAAGGTGTGTATATAACCGATAAGTTATGTTTAGGACCAATGATGGCCCAATAAGGTGTGTTTAGTAGGGCAATGAGGGTCGGTTAGGACCAATAAGTCCTAGTAAGGTGTGTCTTATATAACCAATAAGTTGTGTTTAGGACCAATGATGGCCCAATAATGTGTGTTTAAGGGCAATGAGGGTCCGTTGGGACCAATGAGTCCCAATAAAGTGTGTATATAACCAATAAGTTGTGTTTACGACCAATTATGGCCCAAAAAGGTGTGTTTAGTTGGGACCAATGAGTCCCACTAATGTGTGTATATGACCAATACGTTGTGTTTAGGACCAATGATGGCACAATAAAGTGGGTTTAGGGACAATGAGGGTTAGATGGCACCAACGAGTCCTAATAAGGTGTTTATATAACCAATAAGTTGTGTTTACAACCAATTATGGCCCAATATGGTGTGTTTAGTAGGGCAATGAGGGTCGGTTGGGACCAATAAGTCCTAGTAAGGTGTGTCTTATATAACCAATAAGTTGTGTTTAGGACCAATGATGGCCCAATAATGTGTGTTTAAGGGCAATGAGGGTCAGTTGGGACCAATGAGTCCCAATAAAGTGTGTATATAACCAATAAGTTGTGTTTACGACCAATTATGGCCCAAAAAGGTGTGTTTAGTTGGGACTAATGAGTCCCACTAATGTGTGTATATGACCAATACGTTGTGTTTAGGACCAATGATGGCACAATAAAGTGGGTTTAGGGACAATGAGGGTTAGATGGCACCAATGAGTCCTAATAAGGTGTTTATATAACCAATAAGTTGTGTTTACGACCAATTATGGCCCAATATGGTGTGTTTAGTTGGGGCTAATGAGTCCCACTAAGGTGTGTATATAACCGATAAGTTATGTTTAGGACCAATGATGGCCCAATAAGGTGTGTTTAGTAGGGCAATGAGGGTCGGTTAGGACCAATAAGTCCTAGTAAGGTGTGTCTTATATAACCAATAAGTTGTGTTTAGGACCAATGATGGCCCAATAATGTGTGTTTAGGGACAATGAGGGTTAGTTGGCACCAATGAGTCCCAATAAGGTGTGTATATAACCAATAAGTTGTGTTTACGACCAATTATGGCCCAATATGGTGTGTTTAGTTGGGACTAATGAGTCCCACTAAGGTGTGTATATAACCAATAAGTTATGTTTAGGACCAATGATGGCCCAATAAGGTGTGTTTAGTAGGGCAATGAGGGTCGGTTAGAACCAATAAGTCCTAGTAAGGTGTGTATATAACCAATAAGTTGTGTTTAGGACCAATGATGGCCCAATAATGTGTGTTTAGTTGGGACTAATGAGTCCCACTAAGGTGTGTATATAACCAATAAGTTGTGTTTAGGACCAATGATGGCCCAATAAGGTGTGTTTAGTAGGGCAATGAGGGTCGGTTGGGACCAATAAGTCCTAGTAAGGTGTGTCTTATATAACCAATAAGTTGTGTTTAGGACCAATGATGGCCCAATAATGTGTGTTTAAGGGCAATGAGGGTCAGTTGGGACCAATGAGTCCCAATAAAGTGTGTATATAACCAATAAGTTGTGTTTACGACCAATTATGGCCCAAAAAGGTGTGTTTAGTTGGGACCAATGAGTCCCACTAATGTGTGTATATGACCAATACGTTGTGTTTAGGACCAATGATGGCACAATAAAGTGGGTTTAGGGACAATGAGGGTTAGTATGGCACCAATGAGTCCTAATAAGGTGTTTATATAACCAATAAGTTGTGTTTACGACCAATTATGGCCCAATATGGTGTGTTTAGTTGGGGCTAATGAGTCCCACTAAGGTGTGTATATAACCGATAAGTTATGTTTAGGACCAATGATGGCCCAATAAGGTGTGTTTAGTAGGGCAATGAGGGTCGGTTAGGACCAATAAGTCCTAGTAAGGTGTGTATATAACCAATAAGTTGTGTTTAGGACCAATGATGGCCCAATAATGTGTGTTTAGTTGGGACTAATGAGTCCCACTAAGGTGTGTATATGACCAATAAGTTGTGTTTAGGACCAATGATGGCCCAATAAGGTGTGTTTAGTAGGGCAATGAGGGTCGGTTGGGACCAATAAGTCCTAGTAAGGTGTGTCTTATATAACCAATAAGTTGTGTTTAGGACCAATGATGGCCCAATAATGTGTGTTTAAGGGCAATGAGGGTCAGTTGGGACCAATGAGTCCCAATAAAGTGTGTATATAACCAATAAGTTGTGTTTACGACCACTTATGGCCCAAAAAGGTGTGTTTAGTTGGGACCAATGAGTCCCACTAATGTGTGTATATGACCAATACGTTGTGTTTAGGACCAATGATGGCACAATAAAGTGGGTTTAGGGACAATGAGGGTTAGATGGCACCAATGAGTCCTAATAAGGTGTTTATATAACCAATAAGTTGTGTTTACGACCAATTATGGCCCAATATGGTGTGTTTAGTTGGGGACTAATGAGTCCCACTAAGGTGTGTATATAACCGATAAGTTATGTTTAGGACCAATGATGGCCCAATAAGGTGTGTTTAGTAGGGCAATGAGGGTCGGCATAGTTAGGGGATATAACCAATAAGTGGTTCCATGATGGCCCATAATGGTTGGGCTGATCATATGATATAACCAATAAGTTGTGTTTAGGACCAATGATGGCCCAATAATGGTGTGTTACTAAGTTGTGTGGACCAATAATGGTAGGTGTCCAATAAGGTGTTGGGACCAATGAGTCCCAATAAAGTGTGTATATAACCAATAAGTTGTGTTTACGACCAATTATGGCCCAAAAAGGTGTGTTTAGTTGGGACCAATGAGTCCCACTAATGTGTGTATATGACCAATACGTTGTGTTTAGGACCAATGATGGCACAATAAAGTGGGTTTAGGGACAATGAGGGTTAGTTGGCACCAATGAGTCCTAATAAGGTGTTTATATAACCAATAAGTTGTGTTTACGACCAATTATGGCCCAATATGGTGTGTTTAGTTGGGGCTAATGAGTCCCACTAAGGTGTGTATATAACCAATAAGTTATGTTTAGGACCAATGATGGCCCAATAAGGTGTGTTTAGTAGGGCAATGAGGGTCGGTTAGGACCAATAAGTCCTAGTAAGGTGTGTATATAACCAATAAGTTGTGTTTAGGACCAATGATGGCCCAATAATGTGTGTTTAGTTGGGACTAATGAGTCCCACTAAGGTGTGTATATAACCAATAAGTTGTGTTTAGGACCAATGATGGCCCAATAAGGTGTGTTTAGTAGGGCAATGAGGGTCAGTTGGGACCAATAAGTCCTAGTAAGGTGTGTCTTATATAACCAATAAGTTGTGTTTAGGACCAATGATGGCCCAATAATGTGTGTTTAAGGGCAATGAGGGTCGGTTAGGACCAATAAGTCCTAGTAAGGTGTGTATATAACCAATAAGTTGTGTTTAGGACCAATGATGGCCCAATAATGTGTGTTTAGTTGGGACTAATGAGTTCCACTAAGGTGTTTAGA